>VZUI01047829.1:0-150249 GCA_013401135.1 Cettia cetti | reverse complement strand
CTTGAGATTAGGTCTGCTTACTGGATAAGAAAATGGGATTTGGTCTGTTTACAGGAAACAGGAGATGAGATCAAACTTCTCCAAACAAGTATGTTTGTAAAATGTATGAGTTTGACTATAACATGTATAATCCAATCATTGTAGTAAAAATTATTAACCAACTTGAAATGGTATATAAGCTTCTGGAAAATCTGAGTAAAATCGAATTCTGATCACCGAATCAGTCTTCCTGTCTCTCCATCAATCGTCAATAGAAGATCTCAAACTGGGGTCTGTGTGGCTGAAAGCCTGAGGGGGTCCAGACACGCTGAGGGTACACACCTGGCAGCCAGAGCCCGCAGCTGGGGCCGCAGCCCAGCAGGGCAGTTGGTGTCAGCAGCATAGAGGTACCGCAGGAGGGCGGCCACAGCCTCGGCCGACACATCACCCAGCAGCACCCGGTGCGTCGGCGCCGCCCCGTCCTCCTCCACCACCAGCCCCTCACTGTGCACCTGCGGCACAGAAAGCAAACTCTGTTTGCTAATAAACCTACATTGTTCCCATCAGCTCCTTCCACTCGCTCGTGCCCAGCCTCAGGACCACAACACCAAGGCGGGGCAGTTACACAGAGCTCCCTATGGAACAGGCCGTGTCCTTCCTGACCCTGTGGCTGTTAACTCTGTTTAACTTGCCTTAGTCACACATATAAAAGGTGGTCTTGGAGTTCTCCATTTAGTTTTGCAATGAAATTACTTCCCAGCCCAATTTCCATCTACACCTCTCGGTAGGAGCTTCATCTGGTCTGCTTTGAATTTACCTGCACAGGGGCAGGCTGGGAGTTATTCAATCTAAAATGCTCTGGGAACATAAGAACTCCTTCACTATCCTTGCAAAAAGCACAGTCAGTGCAGGAACCTCCAAAGAAAAAGTGACAAAGCCTCTGTGTAGATCATTTTAAAGTAGTTCCCAGAAACTTCCTATACCCTTCTCACACTTCCCAGCCTGGGTGACAGGCAGGACAAACCAAGATGGACAAGGCAGTCTGTACTTGCACAGGGACAAAAATGCAAGAGCAAGAAGCACTTTGAAAGTTTCCTTCATTGCTCATTGGTGGAATGCAAGGATCCTTGACTCCCCATAGCCTCCCTGGATAAGATAGCACATCTTTCACCACTTTGTCAGGATTTATTCTGGTTTCCTAAACTGAAAAACCCCTGCAGGTCCCGAGGCAGTTGCCATGAAGCCCAGCAGCACTCTGTGCTGGTTTGGAGCATTGGCTGGCAGTGGCAGGGGCAGCCTGGACTCTCCTGACCAGGAGCAGAAGGAATGGCAGCAGCACTCACAGCCTGAGCCGCCGCCGGACACCGCGCGTACAGCACAAACAGGTGGGCGTAGAGGACGTCCCCACTGTCCACCTGGAACTGCACATCACTCAGGTGGGGGTTGTTGACCATGGCACCAAAATCTTGAGCCAGCAGCCTGAGAGAGGACTAGGACACAGAAGGAACACAAAGACAGGTGTTAGGGTGGAGCTGTCAAACACTTTCCCAGAAAAGGATGAAAGGAGTAACCCAGTTTATCAGCACTGCTGTGCTGCGGGCCCAGCCTGGACGCACCACTTCTGCCTCCTGAAGATAATCATCAACTTTATCAACTTCAGGTCTTCCACAGGACAAGCAGACAAGTCCAACAGACATTCCTGCTTTATTTTCCTCTACTTTTTCACAGCCTGCCCATGGTGGAGAAAGGGCAGTTGTGTTGTATTCTGCTGCACTTGTGTCACAGCACATTATCACCCTCAGATCTCACCACAAGTTTCCTGCTGTGGTCCAGCCACAGCCTATAGCTGGCCTCTTGATCTACTGCCTCCCACCGCAAATTTAGGAAACTGTAGCTCCCACTTCAACAGACTTGAACTCAATTCACTATAATCAGGGTAAGGCAGACTCAGGAGGGGGTAATGAGCCTTTCTTCTCTCTTTTCACTGTCTGGCAATGACAGCTGAGAAGAGCATCTCTGCAACAAGGCACCCCCATAGAATAAAACTAATATAGGCATCCAGTTTGTGAGCATGCTACTGAAACCTCTTTTGTAAATTCCACTCCATTTCAAAAAGGAAACTCAACTTTTATTATCATTCTAGAACCCCTGGGTGGAATTTTGGGGAGGACTGAGTTACCTGTGGCTGGTTATGGTGACAGCTAGGTCAGGCTTGGGGTACGCTGCCAAAGACAGCAAGGATGGCAAGACAGCTCCTCTGGAGCTGCTCCCAGGCAATCTCCTGAAGACTCAGATCCCTCCAGTGTTGCAGCTCTGGAGGTGGCCCTGGAGTGCTTCAGAGAAGCATGAAACACCCTCAGATCACAGCTGGGTTGAGAAACAGCCTGACTGAACATGGAAACCAGTTTATGGTTAACACCATAATCATTGACCTTGTGTTTTTTCAAACCTACTGCAGAGCTGAGGAACTGCAAGTTTTATTCCAGGGAACATCTGCAGGAGATGCAGTTCCACCTGGAACAACACAGCTCTTCATTTTCTTAGCAGGTTTCCACATTAGCAATGGGCTGTGGAGAGCCAACCTTTCGACTTGCTCCAACCAGCAGGAATTAGCAGCACACACTGGAACACTTCTCCCAGCCTTCATGGGTGGGCTAAGGAACATTCTGCATGTCGTGGCAGTGCTGTGGACTGATCTCCAAAGGGAAGACAGGAAACTCAGTTTGGAAACTAATCTGACTCTTCTTGCTTTCTTATTCTTGGCAGGTGGGATACCTGTGAGCCTGCTCTGGGGCCGCCAGCAAACACAGGCTCCCGATGCGACGTTCCAGGCAGCGAGCCCAGAACAGCTTTCCTGCTGGTGCTAAAATTATCAATCAAGAATGGGGAAATTAAGGTCAGAAACCTCCTGGCTGTTCCATTCTCTGTGCAAGGCAAAGAAACTGGCCAGAAGAGCAGGTATGAGCTGTGTGTTGGAGAACACACCAGAACATTCTCTCCTGCTGAGGAGGCCACTGGGACTGGACCCCACTGATGTGACCAAGGGTCTTCAGCACAGGGGATGTGTTACCAGTGCAGTGAGTGCATCTGCCCTACGTGGTTACACTGCTTGTGCTCAAATAAAGCACAAATCTCTCCCACTGGCAATCCAGCTCTTCAACAACACTTCATTTGCTCAGGAAAACTGTAATGGAAACAGACTCTGAAAAAAATTACCATACTGCTTTTGCTGGGAGCAACTGAGTTTCAACAACAGTGTGCAAACAGTTTCTGTATTGCTAAAGGCCTCTGCTCTAATAGAAAAACAAAACAAAACCTTTTCCTGCTGAAGATAATTTTTTTAAATACCCCCAAAGAATATCTGGAGTTTCTGTACCAAGGAGCTGGGATGCTCAAGTTTAATTTCAATTCTCACCTCAAGGAATTGTCTCCTTCTAGAAGTATCTTAATCCTTTAAGCACAATATGAAAGTATGTTGTCAGAGCATCAAAATTTATCCAGCACCGAAATGTACTTCCTTTCAGGGCATGATTATTTATTATCAAACAAAAATAGTAAGTTTCATCAGATAAAGTGGATGACCTTGGTAAGAAAATAGTTTTATTTTGTATGCGCTTCATTTGAATAAAACTGATTATACTTTCATGGAAAATTACACATCCTCTGGTGCAGGTGGGATGACATCTACAGAACACCACAGGCTTGATAAAAAAAATCATCTGTGACTTACTAGGCTGTGTTTCTCACTCAGTCACCATAGAGCACACACTGATTTTCAAACTAGATCCTCAGTGTTCCTACAATTGAGGGTTTTCTACACTAAACCCTTTAAAAGCTCAGTTAGCAGCAAAAACTGCTCATCCTCCATGGCCCTCACAACATTCCATCATCTACCAGGCCCTTATGCCAGGATTTAGTACAAGCCAACCAGTCCTTGCAAGAATTCCCCCTCCCAGTGCAGGACACAGCACGGGGAGGAAGGAGCTTCACTCAGAACCACCCAGAGCTGGGTGTGTGAGCCCAGGGGGAGCAGCAGCAGCTGTCAGTTTTCTCCTGGATAGCCTGGGCATTAGAGCAGTGTACTGCATAACATGCTGCAGCTGCATCCCAGCTTCCCACCCCCAAACACTCTCAGTGCTACAACACAACTCCCTAATCTGCACAGCCTGACCTTCTGTTCCCTGGCATTTAAATCATCAGGTAGGACAAGTACTGAAAAATCCCCAGGCTCTTGTGGGCTTCGATGGAACACCCCAGGTGTGCTGATCTCACCTGTGCCCATGATGAACCCTCAGTCACTCTGAACCTTAAGCACCAGTTGGTTTCCAAAGAAAGGAAAGGGAAATATTCCATGTTTCTTTGAATTGCACAAATTCAACAGCTTTTTAAAAATTGTTACAGATGAATATATAAAGAGTGGGAAAAAAGGGTTATCCTTACTCTTTTACTGCTGCTCCTGAGGAGGCTCTTCTCCTTGGATGGGGGCACAAAGCCACTAAGTGGAGGATCACTGGGAGTCAGTTCTTCTCCTCAGGGAAGAAAATGCACATCACAAATCACATACAACTTCCTTGTGAGACAGAATGATTTAAGCACTCCTAAGAGGGTCTTTGCTGTGACAGCTGCTATGGCCACACTGGCTGGCCTGAAGGCTCAGCCTCTTCCTCTTGCCTTTTTGCAGGGTCTGGCTCTGGGTTGTGACAGGCTGAGGGTACCTAAGCATCATTTCACTTTTATATACATTAAAGGGCCAGGGACCATTTGCTGCAGTGTAGCAGGGGAAGTGAGCAGTATTATATCCAAGTGCAAATGCAGACAGATGAGCTTAGGAACTGTGTTCTCTTTCACAGATGAACAGGAGACACAATAGATTCTGCTGAAGAGCCAGAGCACTTTAAGGAGTACCACTGCCCTTGAAATGTGCAGTTGTGCACCACATGCACCTGTGACTGGGGACATTAGAGAATTGCCCACAGAGGAATTCCAGGTGTTGTATTTTTTCAACCCTGAGTAGGCATAGATAAACTTCAGGTTTGTGTAATCGATGTCCAACACAAAATCATCCCTCCTGTGCATCTCTCTCATCCAACTGTCTCAAGACCTGAAAAGACAGTGCACAGAACAGAAAGGCTGTCCAGGTAGAATCATAGAATCACAGACTGGTTTGGGTTGGAAGGGACTTTAAAGCCCATCCAGTTTCACCCCTGCTATGGGCAGAGACACCTTCCACTATCCCAAAGCCCCATCCAGCCTGGCCTTGGACACTGCCAGGGATCCAGGGGCAACCACAGCTTCTCTGGGCACTCTGTGCCAGGGCCTCAGCACCCTCACAAGGAAAAATTTCTTCCCAGTGTCCTTCAGTTTGAAGGCAATCCCCCTTGTCCTACATGTCCTTGTGAAAAGTCCCTCTCCAGCTCTCTTGTATGCCCAAGATAAGCAGGAAAGAAGACTTTGTTCCAGCTGTTGAACACATCCAGGCTCTCTCCTGGCAGAAAACACTTTGATATCTTTAATTTTAAAATAAAATTTAGTATTTGCTGTCCAGGAATTCTCTTAAAAGTTGGGATTTATGAATCATTTCAGAAATATCAGGTTGATTGTATCTACATCTTATTGCAGGAAAATGTGCCCCCACCGTATCACCTCTTGGATCAACACCAACAACCTGTGGGTGCTGCCATGGCTCTCTGACTCAGCTCAGCCACAGTAGCTGAAGGAACCAGGGGCAGGGCTCACAAAGCTGCCAGAACTCACCTGGCTGCTCTGCTGCCTGAACATGGCCAGTGTCAAGGTTCCACTGAGTAAGGGTGAGTCCTTCCCTGGCCAGCTCCACCAGGTCCTGCAGGGTCTGAGTGTCCTTCTGGCTTGGGGACAAAAGCTGCCCGTGTCCTTCGGGGCCTGGCTTGGATTGATCAGAAGTTTGGCCTCCAACCTTTGTGCAAGTGGGCTCCTGAGAACTGAGGTCAGGCTGAGTTTGCTGGGATACTTCTGGCTGATGAGATCCCACCGATGGCTGAAGGTTCTCTGGCTCATTCTGATCAAGTGAGGAGGGAAAAAAGATACCAATAAGTTAGGTATTGTTTTATGTATTTGCAGAGCTCAGAGTACAGTGTCTACTTCATACTCCTGAAACATCTATGAAGGATCACAGAGCATTGCCCAGGTATAGGGAATTCTGAGGAACAGCTCTCTGCAGTTCTATGAAAGACTCTCCAGAGATAAGACAGCTCTGAGCAGAAAAAAGAAAACTACAACGGAAAATGCAGAAAAGTTGGTTTCTCCAGGAGCATGTCTGTGAAAGCAACAGCCAAACAAAGAGAAGGATGGGGGAAATGCTTCCAATCCAACATATAAATATTTCATTATAGCTGGAGTTCCTGCCAAAAGTCACATCTGAAGCTCTCCAGGTGCTTCTGTTCTGAGTTCTGAAATGCTTCTGCAGTTACATGTAACTAACTCAAGCTTTTGCCTTGGAGCAGGTACTTTCCAGGTTTGGTCTTCATTTTCCAAAAAATAATTTTGCTTGTTTATTTCTAAGTAAAAGTAGTTCAGCCATGAATGGAAAGAATCAGAGGAAAAACACACTCTTGCCATGATTTTAAAGGCATTCCTGCCTTTTATTTTTAAACTTCTCTGGCAGTTTTTGGCTTGAATGAAAGGTCAAAACTTCTTAGAACAGAGTCCCTCCTCTCCAGCCTCAACCTGCAACAAGCCAGAGAAACATTGGGCTTTGACTAGGGAAAAGTACTAAATAAAGCACCTAAATATGCACAGTAGATTTTGAACAAGAGCACCAAATACTTCTTCAAGAGAAGAAAGAGAGAAGAAAGAGAAGTGATATCCTTATTGGAGAAAAAGACTGAAAGAACTTCATCTGTTTCTGTAGGCACTTTTTATAAAAATATAGAGCACTGGAAGAGGCAGATCCAGGTGGAACCAGAATGAAAGAGTGGAACTGAGACCTGGATCAAAGCTCACATGCACAGGAGGCAGTGAGATGCACAGGGAAAGCTTGAGTGCAAATGCTTTGCTGGACAACTCCAGGCACTCCCACCTTCTCTGTGCTAGCAAATATCAGGTTTCAGTTTAAACTTTTCTCCCCAGTCCTAGCTGAGTGCAACATGGGCAAAGTTCACACTAAAAATGACCAGAAAGAAATGCCAAGTACAAAAACAAGAGTCAGGCTGCTGTAAACATGGACAAACTAATGGCACAATGAACAGGATGGGGTCCTTTACTCAGTACTCTCTGTTCCTATGCCTTTTGTTTTCTGAAAGCTCAAAAACCATGGTAACATGAGCCTTGTTCTCCTCTCCGAAAGGCAGAAATGGAAGCTCAAGATCCTCAAACCTGACTGTGTAAGACCAGGGGAGAACAGGTCATGGGCAGAGAGAGAGGATCACTGGTTTACATTCCAAACAAGGAGACAGAAGGAATACAGGTCAAGTATCAAGAACTACAGAGCCCCACCTGCACAGGCTTCCAGGGTACAATTGGAGGGGTTAAGGCTGCAGTGTAGAATGATTCCGGATCACAGGGCCCTGTCAGAGCACTGATCTTCCACAAAAAGCATTCCTTGGCTTTGGACAATGGCATGAGCCAGGCTGCTTTTCCAGATTCATCCTCCAGAATCCTACTAATGGGCAGCTGAGGGGTGGGAGGGAATTCCACCTCTTCTGTCAGCATCATAGCTACTCGCTCCTGGATCCTCTTCTGGGCCTTCTCGGGGTCCTGGAGCAGCAGCGGTGGAGGGGCACTGGTGCCTTTTCTACGCCTTTTTTTCTCTTTAAAAAGAAAAAAACCCAAATAAGTAAACAGGTGAACACACAGTGCAGAGGAGATCAACACAGCAGCCTCTTCAGTGCTGCAATCAGTGACAGCCAAAAGGAATGGGAACACAACTTAAGAATGTGCATGTAGTCCAAATCCTCACATGAACCCTTACAGGAGAAATGAACTCCACCAAGAGACCCATGAAGGATTCCTTTTCTTGTGTTCTGGTCATGGGTGATATTAAACCACAGCTCACACAAACACTGGGCAGCTTTCATTTGGAAATTCTGTGTCTTATGACCTTTGCCTCACTAATGTCCAACCCCAAATGCAACTGGGAGTACCTATGGGATGGAGCAGGGTTGTGAAGAGTGAAGTCTCCCCTCTGTAAAGCTCTCAACCCTCTCCCTTGGCAGTTGTCTGCCTTTCTAAACCCTTCTGCACTCTGAAATGGTGAGGCCCTGCTCAGCAGCATATACTAGACACACATGGCTCTGCAGAAAGGACAAAATGATACAAGATAACACTGCAAAAAGCTTCATTAATCCAGGATGCAGCAGGAGGAATAGGAAAGGAATCTACTACAGGAGAAATAACAATCATATTTTCAAGTTATTTCTCCTCACTTCCACAGTTTACACCTTAAGACTATGTTAAGATTCAAAACAACAAATCAGTGAAAAAAGCACAAGATTCCTGAAACCCATGGACATCCTGCAGTCATTCTTGACTGTGTCTGGATACTGCATATTGCTGAAGCTCTGACAGCTTAAACAAACCAGAAACAGAGCTGTCATCCCTCCTGTATCCAACTGGGAAGTTTTGGTGGAGAGCAGCCATGTTAGTCCTGCAATAACACAGCCTCAGACACAAACTTGCTGTAACACATACCTGATCCTGGCTTCCATTTGATAGGGAAAGCAGCCACTGGTTTCACATTTGTAACTGATTTTGCTTGTTCCTGCTTTTCTTGCTCCAACAGAGAGCGTGACATTGCCATGGCAACCTGCAAATCTTCATCCTTAGGCTCCATTTTGGCCCTCTTCTGAGTTTTCCTCGCGTCCTCACTGGAGGGGCCTTTCCGCTTTGCCCTGCTGGGCTGATTGCTGAAATCCAAGGATGCAGCAGGAAGCCCCAGTTAATGTGACTGGATCAGGGACAACAAACACTGAGCACTCCAGAGCAGCTGCTCCATTTGCTCAGAGAGATTCCCATGTCAAGCATAATAAAAACCATTCAGTACTTTCTTTCCTAGCAGAGAGCAAAGGATTTATCATTCATGGAATTTAGAGCAATTTAGAAAAGTCTTATTTTGGGATGTAAGCATCTGCTATCTCTACCCTGAATGACTTCTTCTACCAAAGGGGAACAAGCAAGTTGAAGCAGGGAGAAAACCAGATCACCAGAAAATGCTTTCCCACCCCTCTGCTCCAACAGGGAACAGGCAATGGTCCTCCCTTGGCACAACAGGACTTCTGAGCCCCTGCACAAATTCACTCAGGCCCCACTTGGTGCACTCTGAAGATTTTGCTCAAATCCAAGCCAGCATCTCTGTACCAAGCACATTCCAAAACATCACATCTGCTTCCTCCTTGGCTCAGGGGGAAAGGATGTTCCCAGGACAGCCATGAGCTGAGGAGCTGAGGCTCTGGCACCACAGATTTCAGGAAAGGCTCCACACTAATACTCTGTGCTTTGCTCAGTAAGCTCAAACACACCATTCAGCTTTACTGAGCAATTGCCTCACAGAGCACAAATCACTCTGACAAGCCACTGGAAGGTTATTTACCCCCCATTTTGCTCCTGCCTGCTGGCTTTTAAAGTCATCCACCACCTGATCTCTTCTGAGGGAAATTAAGATTTCTCCAACTGACTGCCACATCCTCCTCACCTAGTACTGGGTCACGGCTCTACGTGGCCTGCTCTGGGCTCAGGGTTTGCCCAGTGTGTGAGTCAGCCTTGCATTTACTCTTCTTTCCAACCTCCAGCACTTCTCAGGCCAAAGGAAGCAACCAACTTTTTTTTTTTTCCTACCAGCTTACCTGGGACACTGAAGAGCTGCATCACCCAGTGTGGCCAGCTGCAACTGCACTGCCTGAAGAAGCAGATTAGGAGGCACATCCATCTCCACAGCACAGCGTTTCAGGTGACTGGCTCGGCTCTGCGGGGTTTGGAACTGCTTCCCACAGATGGGACACTCAGGGACCACGGGTTTGCTGGAGGAGGACATCTGTGCTTCTTCCATCTCATCCAGGCACCTGGGAGACAATGGCAAGCTTACCTGTGGAGACTTTAAAGGGCCCATGCTAAGACTGAATGCATTAATATATTAGGATTGATGCCTTAAGTTTTAGCTTTCATATTTTTCAGATTCTATACTGTATTAATATATAACTCTGAACTTCATATAAATTGTTAGCAACTTCTCCTCAGAGTTTAGTCAGACAAAACAATCCTTTTCCTGCCTGAAAACCAAGGACACTGCTGCAGCTTCAGGCCCAAAAAGTATAAACAACAGTGAACTGAGGAGAGCAGTCTGGGAAGATGGGACTTCATAACCTGAAGCTGTAATTGGACAATTAACTCAATATGGAAATGGACCAAACTCATAAAATTGTGAAAACTCGTGACTCGCCATCCATCTTGGGTGTAGCCTCGGCTGCGCTCTGGTACTGCCCGAGGTGTCTCCTTTGAAGGCCTTTTAAATAAATACACCTACTTTATTCCTTTAACACTCCAGCCTCTGTTCCAGATAGCCTGTCAAGGCATCAGTATTGATATTAATATTGATATTATTAATAGAAAGCACAATCACTTCTAATATTGGTGACAGCCATGAACAGCCACTAAACAAAAACTATGTGCCCACCTCTGTGATGAACATGACATGGAACAGTTACATGGAGATAACAGCCTCAGAGGCACATCAAGAACATATTGCTCAAAGGTAAGTGCAGTGAATAACCTTGGAATCATAGAATCCCACAATGGTTTGGCTTGGAAGGGACCTTAAAGGCCACTTTGATCTACCTCCCTGCCATGGGCAGGGACACCTTCCACTAGAACAGGTTACTCCAGCCTTGCCTTGAACACCCCTAGGAATGAGTCCACAGCCTCTCTGAACAACACACTTCATGTGTGTCCATCACCTAATCCCTCTTCCTGCACTCATTCTAACATTCCAGCTCATTTATAAATCTCTGTTAACAGAAAAGGGAGCAGCTGAATTGACACCATGCTCTAGAGTGTAGCATGGTGAACTTCAAATAATTTCTGTCAGGGCAAAACTATGTAAAAAATTGTACTTGTTCTTTTTCTGTTCTTTCCAAAGAGATTCAGGGTGTGAAATCCTGGATTTGCAGGACCTATTAGAGAAGTCACTCCCTGATTAGGTAATGACACACATAGGGCTGTGCTAAGAGACCATTCAGCACTGGTGATTACTGGTGTGTCAGTGCATCTGTCCATCTACAGCTTCACTCTTGGGATGAAGGCTGCTATCCAAAAATCTCTGGCTAATATAACCTTGTAATCTCAACATATGATTGCATGTTAATAGCTCAGAAAGCCTGACTTTCCAGAAAACATATCTAGCACACTGTCACTGTTTTACAGCTTTTGTCCTCCCAAGCAGCACAAAATGTCTGAAAACAGAAGCAACAGTAACACCTAGAAAGCTGCAGGTGCAAACAGTGTGCCTGATCAATAGGAGCCACAATTTACATCACTCCTGCTTTCTGGAAGTGCTTGAGTTAAAAATTTACAATCACTCAAATGTGTTCTTTCTGACACTTTGTCAACAGAAAAGCAGAGTTTCAATTTCCAAAGAGTTGCCCATACATAATATACTGTGTTTGATTTTTATCACTAAGGAAATTGTTAAATGAAGGGCAGTAATTTCAATTGAGTAATCTCTCTGCATAGCATCACATTTCCCTCAGCAAACAGCTCAGATACAGTGACATACCAGATGTCCTTAGATCTATTTTAGCAAAAGAGAGCAAACACAGCTTCGTTGGCTGAAATCAGTAGATCTCAAAATTTGTATTAGGGAGTCATCAGTAATGGAATTATAAAGTTTGCAAAAAACCTTTAAGATCACCAAGTTCCTTTACAATGGCAGCTCCTCTGCTAATGAAAGCAGATTGGGCCTGGCCACTCACATGCAGAAGCCCTGCAGGACAAGGCAATCAGCCTCTGCTTTCATATCAAAATGACTCGTTAATCCAAGCCAT
Organism: Cettia cetti; assembly: GCA_013401135.1. Classification (NCBI taxonomy): domain Eukaryota; kingdom Metazoa; phylum Chordata; class Aves; order Passeriformes; family Sylviidae; genus Cettia; species Cettia cetti. The sequence continues at coordinate 138,262 of VZUI01047829.1, read as the reverse complement.
AAAGGCAAAGACTGTTATGCAGAATCCCTGCTCCTGTTCTTCCATGGCTGGGCTGACTGAGGACTCTATGGGGGGCTGCATGGAAGGGAAGCTCCTGCTGGTGTTTGACCTGTTGACGTGCTGCTCTCGTCGCAGGGTGCTCATGGCTGTGAGATCCTTCTGGCAGATCTGACAGAAGAACAAGCCTGCATCCTCCAGGCTTGCCAGGGCTTCCTCCTTGGATTCCTGCTGAAGAGCCAAAGCCAGAGCACCGTCGTGTTCCAAGGATGGGAGATGGTGGGTATCTGGCAGAGAAGGCAGAGATGATTTAAGATGGAAAACTAAATCCTGTATGAAAGGTGAGAAATATTACACTTGTCATTATTAGCTTATTAAACTAGACACACAAGAATTCATTGCAAATTTTTTCTTGCATCTTCACACCTGATCTCTCACCAGGAAAGGTATAACCTGCTCCCTTCCAACACTCCAAGACTGGACCAGCCCAGGAGCTGAAGGTGACAATTTGCTCACAGTGCATCACATGTCAGAGACAACGAAGGGACAGTTTTGGCTGAAGTTTCTGGGAGAATATGGAATTTTATACATCAAATGTATAACACAACAGATTTTCATGTCCATACAGAACCAATAGGGGCTTGATCTATAAAGAACCAAGGAGAGTAAATCTGCTGTGAATTCAATTTATCAACACAAAACATATGACCTTAGAGAGTGCCTGGAGATGTACCAAAGATGGGGCTACCTAAAAACTGCCTAACACTGTCCCAAGGGAAGGATGACCAAGTTCACTGATCCTGTTAGAATTTCAACCTGTTTCCAAAAAGACAATTATTGCTCTAGAATTTACATGAGGTTAATCCAGCCTTAGAGAAGAGCTGGGGAAAAAAGTATGGATAATCCTTTAACGAAGTTTTCTCAGGGGTCTGGAGTGATTTGCACACCAAGCCATAAGCCAGCCAGGAACAAAGCCCCGGGATCCAGGACTGCTCCTCAGGCAACCGTCCTCACCAGCCACTCATTCTGCACACAGCAGGGCCAAGGGGAGGCACATACCATCCTCAGGAGGGCTCTGCTCCTGGCTCCTGGCAGGGAGATCCCCGCTGGCTGCAGCCCTGGGCACGCTCCCATCCCAGCTGAGTTTCAGCTGCTCGGGTGCCACCCTCTTGAACTGCTGCATTCTCTCCACCACCAGCTCTGCCACCCGCACCTTCGGGGTGGCTGAGGAGCAGGTGCCTGCAGCAGTAGCAGGAAGGAAGGGTAAGGCAGTCTGGGAACAGCCACTCGTGGGATTGACTGGAGGGGGAGAAAACACCAGTTTTACCAGGCAGTTTCAAACACACACTGAGAGCTGCTGGGAGGCCCTTCCCTGACAGCAGCCTGGGCCGGGCTCAGTTCTGCCACAGCCATTCTTGGAGAAGTGAACAATTTGTGTAGCCACAATAGCAACATTGGGGTTCTGTGCTACAGGGGGGTTTAGAGACCTTTGTGTCCCTTTTACAGGCAGGAATATTAGAGAAGGCTTGCATGAATGTTTCCAGCAGGGACAAGGAAGGCAGCCCCACAGACCTGTTCTCCCAGCATTCCCACCACTATGCCCCATTCCTGACTGACCCAATTTATCTGTTTAAGGACTTCCATCAATGGTGACTGCATTCTGGCCATCACGTTTAACACTACTGAAGGACTAATCCTTTATGAATTAATCCAACAACTTTCTTAACTCATTCATGTTTTTGTCCTTGACAACATCCAGCAACAATACATCACCATACAATGAAGCACTGAGTGAAAAACCACCACAATATACTCTGAGCTTGCTTCTAGATGATCTGAGAGTATTTTTCTCAGTCCTGATACTGCAAAGAACAGTGAATAATGACTGGCCAACAAATCACTTTGTACCAAGGCTTCACCTTACTGAGGGACACCTTATCTTCAGCCTGCAGAACACACTCCTAGGTTAAACCCGTGTAAGGGGCAAGCCAGCTTCCAACAGTGCTACTGTGTCCCCTCCAGATGGATTTCTCAAAACCTTCACAGCTACAGACTTCTTCCAGTCCTTGCCTGTCTTCTGTTTGAACAATTTCAGGTCACTCACCTGTCAGAGGCCTCTGGCTACACTCAGTGGTCCCTGTGCTCAGCTGGCTGGCAGGGAGAGGGCTTCTTGCTCCATTCCCCTGTGCAGTCTCACCACTACAGGCTGCAGCATCACCATCTTCTTCATGCACCAGCGTTTGCTCCTTTGGACCCAAATCTCGAGGCAAGTTTGTCTCCCTCACTGCTGGTAAGTGGTGACGGGTTTGGCTCTCAGCAGCAGTTTTGCCTCTTCTCAATTTGCTTCGTGTTGTGGTGCTCTTTGGCCTGTTCTGAACCCTCTTTGTTGCCTCAGCATCCCCAGCCTTTTTCTTTGCCCTACTCAAAATATTTGCCCATAACTCTTTAAAGTCATTGTCCTGTTCATCCATTGGCTTTCCAGTAACACTGTGGCCTATGAACTGTGAGGACTGGAGGGCAGGGGAAACACCAGAATCAGTTCAGATTGGCATCAGCCCTTCCAGCACCTCAGAGATGTCCATTCTCCAGACTCCAGTGAGGTCACCACACAGAGTGGGCACTTCCAACAGTTCATTCTTCCACACTTAACTCTCATTCAGCAGAGCGTGTTTTCTCTCCAAGGACCTCACCTGCTTTCACAGGCTGGTTCTTCAGAAGACTCTGGACCATAAGTTAGGCACTTCAGTTTGTGCAGGACACGTGTAGGATCATCATGGTAAGCTACAGAGCTTCTGAGAGACACTTCTGAAGGCCCTTAAACAAAGAAACAAAAGCAGGTGTTCATGCATGATGGTGCAGGCAGATGCACTGTGGAACAAGGTGTAAATTGCTGAAGGAGAAGAGAATTTGCATGAAATACTGAGATTAGAAACAGCACATACTGACCCCAAACAGTGTCCCTATAATTGTACTGCAGACATGCCCAAGCCACATTAGCAGAGGAGAGGAGAGATTTTAAAGCAGGTATCTGATATGGGGTAGGTTTTTGTCTTAGAGCTCTGGGTTTGGACTGTCCTTTTGTTATAAACATTCCTGCTTATACTTATATAGCAAACACCAGAGAATGCAGCAGGAAAAAACCCCATCCTTCAGCTCAAGCAGTGATTTTGGAGTGTTAAACTCTGCTTTGCAACACAGTTCCAGAGAGGAGAGTCCAACCTCATTTGGAAAAGTCAATAAATGGAGTTTCTGGCATTTCAGACGTGGTTTTAGGACAAGTCAGAGAACAATTCCATTAAACATGTTTGCCTTTTCACTCCTCTTACTTCCACTTCCACAGTTGCTCACTTAGCATTAGCTCTCCTGCTCAATTCTTCCCCCGAGTACTCCATAAACCATGGCACTGACCATGTTCCACAAACTGCTGTCACACGAGGTAAACAGACTAAATAAATGATACTTTAAAATTAATTTCTTAAATCTTTTCAGCTACAGCAAGAACAGCAGTACTAGGCAGGGATTACCTGGAACAGCACTGGGTACGATGTTCAGATGGAAATGCCATCAGCTTCCAGGCAACATTAAAACTAGAGCTCTATTCTTACATATTTTCATTGCTCCCTTCTTCCTGGTCCTGAGTTCATGATGGTTCTGGATGTTTCACCAGGGGTTTTATATTGCTCCCAAAACCTACTTCTTTCAAACCTAAACCAGAGTGCTTCACTTGGATTGCCAGCAGCTGTGATCCAGTGACTCCAGTAAAGCTCTGGGCACAGAAAAACTCAGCAGGAAAAACACATGGGAGACTGTTTTCTCAAATGGCCTGGCTGCAGACATGAGAGGCTGAGGAATGCTGGTTACACACTCCCATGGGTCAGCCTTTCCTATAAGCAATTACAGATGTTAATGGATTTATTTATTTTAAACTAAGGCTGCCAGACCTGCAGAGGATTTTGCTGTGAATCTTGGAGTAATTTTCTGTTACAGAGAAACAAAAGGTTTATGTAGCCAGTTCATAAATTTACTTTTTCTGGACAGAGCACTGGTGTAGTTATAACTGTAAATTGACCATCTTCTTCTAAGGAGGAGACAGCATGTGGAGAAGTCCCAAATCTCACATCCTACATACCTCAGACACAACTGTACTGCTGGATTATTTATGGTGAGTTCCTCATATTAAACTTTGAAACAGATCAGCACTTTGGCATTTATTATCAATGTTCAGTGTCCCAGGCAGATCAGATCAGATTCACCTATGATGCAAAACTAAGAATTTATCTGTCTTACTCCTCCTTTTCCAGACCCACATTTACAGATTCCTGCTCTGTTCAACGTTTCAGTATTTCTGAAGCTGCTGCTATTGCTGCCCCTAACAACCAGCTTTGACACCAGTTTATTGAGCTCAAAAAATAATGGCTTTGAAAGTAATTTCTTTCAGTATAATATTATATTCATTTTGGAAGATTTTAGGATTCTACAAATCACAAACAAAATAACCAGCAGCACTTACCTGTTTGCTGAGATGCCAAATCTATAGCCCAGCTGTGCCCTTCAAGTAAACATGGATTAGCAAAATGGATTGATAGAATCTGGAAAATGGAGGGGAAAGGATGGATTTAGTGTATTTTGAAATGACTACTCCTGATGATCATTTATACCATTTCAATAGGTACCTGATGGGAGCCTACAAAAAAGATGGGGAGAGACTTTGGACAAGGGCCTGGAGTGACAGGACAAGGGGGAATGGCTTCCCACTGCCAGGGAGGATTAGATGGGATATGGGGGGAAAAATCTTCCCTGTGAGAGTGGTGAGGCCCTGGCACACGTTGTCCCATCCCTGGAAGTGTTCCAGGCCAGGCTGGACAGGGCTTGGAGTGATCTGGAATAGTGGAAGTTGTGTCTGCCCATGGCAGGGGGATGGAACTGGATGATCTTCAAAGTCCCTTCCAACTCAAATTATTCTGTAATTCTACAGTTTAAAAGTATGCACCTATTACATGCCTCCAATTTACTGCCTTGTAATTACTTAGTTAAATCATAAAACCCTTTAAAAAAACCCCAAACAGCTAAAACATCTGTTATCCTCCCACTTTTCAGAGCAGCTTCTCTTTTAACCCCTGAAAACATTTTTCCACCAGCAGTCCAACTTGACATGCTCTCAAACACACAACATTTGGGCCTGCTCACTTGCTGCTTTACACTGTCTGTCTGTTCCAGGAACAATTCTCCTGCCATTTCAGCCTCCAAGAATATGTCATCACTGTGGCTACAACAGTCCATCAGTGCGAGGCAGGCCTCAGTGGTGCTCAGGACATCTCCTCCTCAATTCCTCATCATGAAAGAAAAATTCATTTTACACTTTCAAACCTGGGAAAGCGCCTTGGAAGCAATCTCTTGTATTTCACAAGAAATGCTAAGGGAAATGGGATTATTTAACATTAGAAAGCGAGGCAAAAACAAAACCTGATTTATTGTCTGGGGTCCCCAGCACAGGAAGGACGTGGAACTGCTGGAGTGAGTCCAAAGGGAGCCCCCTTTCTCCCCAACCCCTCTCTCCAGCTTCACCTCAGTCTTCAGAAATCAGCTAATTGCAAGGGCCTGGATGATCCTGGGCCTCTAATTACGGAGTGCTGGCAGCAGCAGGATGATGGGATGCACCATGTTGGGTTGGCACTGGAAGTTTCATCACCTTCCTCTCCTTTTGTGGAAGCTGCAGCCAAAATCTGAGGGTTAGTGATAAAACTTCCAGTCAAGCCAAACCAAATACTGCAAAAGGGAAGAATTTCTGCAGTGTTTTTTTCTGGCAGCCATATCAGAAGGAGGTCTCTAGGGATTCTTCCAGACCAAACCTTGTGTCAAAAAAATCTTTCCACCAGTTCCTGATGGAGAAGAACCTACATGTCAACAGTGTGACTTCTGAAAAAGCACATTATCTTCCATCCTTTTAGGGATTCTTCACTGGAGCCCGTTCTCTGCAGGTCCCTGCACTAACCAACACCTCCATCACTACTTTATAAACACATGACACTGCATCTGTACAGTGCAGAGTCTCTGCAGTTGCAAAAGTGCAAAAATTTAACACTGAGGACAACAGGGCTTGTTCTGTGAGGAGAGAACAAAGCAAGTGCAAAACAGGAATCCAGAGAGGGTACAGCTCTCTTGTCCTGGTCTCTGCCAGCTTCCCTGGGCCAGAAAAGGGTAACAAAAGCAGATGTGGAAAAAAGGAAATGAGAAATTAATTCAAGTCTCTACAAACAAGGGAGTGCTAGGCAGGAAAATCCTAGTGAGATTCCAAGGAGCAATCTTAGCAGGGATCAGCATCAGTGTCCAACTGGCAGCACCCACCTCCACACCTGATATCCCTCAGTCCTCACAATTCTGTCCAGGGGTACCCCTCCCCTGCCAGCAACCTGGCAAAGCATTTCAAAGCATTTCACAGGCACTAAAAAACCCACCACATTCTAGACAGAATTTTAAATCATTACTTACATAACAAAGTGTCCCTCTACCAACTCGTCCCCAGAATAGAAAATTCACTTTATACCTCCTCTGGAAGGATAAAGGGGAAGTGAAAGAAAAATAAAAACTAACGGTCACTCAGGGGCAAATGCTCCTGGTTGTATGCAAACACAACAGCATATAAATGACAAACAGAAGCAGCTGGTGATGCAAAAATCAAATTGGTTTGACTGAAAACAACAAGTTAGTAATTTAAAGAGAATAATACAATTGATTTTAAGGACTGAATAAAAACATTTCAGTAGAGGCCCCAAAAATCAATAAAGACAACAACACTTGATAAAAATTCACTTGGTTTTCAGAGAAAGAAAAGTAATCAGAGTGATAATAAAAACAAAGATGTAAAATAATATCATGGTGATGGAATTGGATTCTGAATATAAACGAAGAATATAAACAATGCAATGCATTAAAACCAGGAGGTAAAATTACCCTGTCAGAAAAAGTTAAGGACTTCCAAAAAAGACCTTTTTTGGTGTACATGAAAACCAAGAAGAAAAACCTACCAAGGCCACTACATCAACCCATGGAACTGTTAATCCTGCAAATACTAAATATTTCCATAATATCCATCCCCTGAAGGTGCTGAAAGCAGCCTATTTTAGGAGCAATCCAAAGCACACTGAAAAGCAGCTGCTGAAGGTGTTTCTGTTGACAGAATTGGATCATTTGCAAGCAGAAGTCACTGTGATTTTTCAGAGAGGACAATTAGGGAAGTAAACACCCATTTTGCAGGCTGAGCTCAACACCAGGCTGATAAGGAAAGGGCTTATATGGCTTATATGAATTGATGAATAAAGAGGGATAATAAAATTAAGCCAAATCAACACAGTTTATAAAAATCCAGCCTACATTCAGCTAATAGCGAGAGCTCTCTGTGTTATCAGAGGGGTAATTCTTCTATAAACCACTAAAGGCCAATCAAGGGACAAAATGATTAATTAAAATCCAACAAAATCAATACAAGGCATTCAAAATTAATAAAATGCAGCTAGATAAGTTTCGAAATGCAGCTGAAAACAGCCTTCATTGAGCACTTATGTTTCCAGTGCCACCCCACAGAGATTGACTCTCTGCCTGTCCTGTTTTTCTGTTCTTTACCTGAGGAAATGAGCTGGGAGAGACCCCAAGCATCAGGATCAAGCTGTCAGAAAAGGGAACCCTTGGACAGCCCATCATTCTTCCAATCCACAGTGTGACCTTGTCCCAGGTGCCTGACTCCACCCCAACAGGGACAATTGTGACCATGCCACCCAGTTCTGTTGTTTTGTAGATCAAGAATGGAGCAGTGATATTTGTGGCAAGAAGAAGAATTGAATAATTAATGAAAAAGTAAAAATAAAGAGACGAACACTCCCATGTTAAGCATTCAAGCCATTCCTTCCCAAGAAGGGAGTGTTATTCTGAAGCTTAAAACAAGGTCAGTTCCACTGATTTTTTTTCCCAAAAATCATGTCTTCTGATTTGTGATTATGCTGAATGCAAATATTACGTGAAATTACACAAATTATCTTGATTTCTCTAAAACAGGAAGATGCTCTCTTTGAAAAGCTGACCAAACTCATCCTGGATTTCTTCAGGTGACCTGATAATGCATCTTTTACACTAATACTTCATTAATTTGTAACAATTAATAACTCAGTCTCTTCTCAGCTAAAAATCACACACAAGAGCTACACTCAACCCCTCAACACTCTGCATGTAATGAAAATTGACCCAGTGGGAAAAGCAAACAGGCAAAAGAACTTGAAGTCCATTTTTTTTCCAACCGTAAAGCTTATGGTAACAATTCTTTCACTTTCTGTTTCCAGTTTGCCTCTGACACAGCTGTACTGGTGTACAGATAACTGTTCTCATCCAAACACCAAAATCAAAGAGGAAAGAAGGGACCAGGACAGGAAGAACAGTGTTTTAAATAAATAGAAAAGCCAAGCACGTAAGGGCGTTTTCTTGTAGACAAAACCCAGTCTGTGATTTTTGAGAGTTCACACAGAGCCAACAGACTGAGCAACAGCCAATGTCACTGCCTTTAAGCTTTTCTGGAGTCAAACTGGTAATTTTGGCTTTATCTAAAAGATCCACGATCAAAATAAACACCTGGCTGTCTGCAGGCTCAGGGAGCAAGTGTGGTCAGTAAAGCAGCTGCCACTGCCTCCCTTCAAGGCACATCACAGAATCGTGGAACGGCGGGGGCTGGAAGACCTTAATGCACATCCCATTCCCAGCCCCTGCCACGGGCAGGGACACCTCCCACTAGCCAGGCTGCTCCAAGCCCTGTCCAACCTGGCCTTGGACTCTTACAAGGATGGGGCAGCTGCAGCTTCTCTGGGCACCCTGTGCCAGGGCCTCACCAACCTCCCAGGGACCAATTTCTCCTCAAAATCCCATCTAACCCTGCCTCGGGCAGTGCTGAGCCATCCCCACCTCGTGCTCTGGCTCCAGGCTCTTGGCCAGAGTCCCCCTTCACCCTTCTGAATGCGCTGTTCCTTGTGCCTCTGAGCCTGGAAACGACAGATGAAATTCCACGTTGCTTCATAACGCACTGACAAATGAAACAAAATTGCTAAGACTGCTAGAAAGAAGTTTGCTTTGAAGCTGGACACGTTAAACATCTTCAACGAATCCTACGGGCTGCGGAACTGCTGTTCGGAGCCCTGAGGCCCTCGCATCCTTACCCTGAACAGTTGTGCCTCTGCTTTATGCCCGAATTTCTAACACCGAGGGTGGAGCTTCATCTTTCAGCACCGTCTGTCCCCAGGTGCCGCCCCGGGGCTGACTCCAGCCGCGGCCTGGGCTCCCCTCAGCCCCACCCCGTGGAGTGACGTCACCGGTAACCTCACAACATCGGCGTCATATCGGTGACGTAACGCCTGGGACGAGGCCAGTCCCGGTTCCAACGCCACCCCCTCCCCGCCACCAGGTGGCGCTGCGCCACGCCGAAAGCGCCGGCGTCACGACGTCACTCACTCCCGCCCGCCGCCACCGTTGTGAGCGCTGCCCTCCCGCCCGCCCGCCTCAGCCCGGGCAGGGCCCGCCGCCGCGGCCCTGCCGCCCACCCACCCACCTGTCCACCGCGGCCCGGGCTGGCGGCCCTACCCACGCCCCACCGCCACGGCGGGGAGCCCCGGTGCGCGGCGGGGGCGCATGCGCGGGGCGCCAGACGCGTTGCCGCGCTCGCTGCGGGCGCGGGGCACATGCGCAGGCGCGGCCGGGGACGTTGACAGGTCTCTAACGGAACCGCGCATGCGCACGGGCTTCCCGCCACCGGTTGTCATAGAGACCGTTCCCGCCCGCCCCCGCCTTCCCGTTCCCCTCATGGCGTCGGGGAGCGCCTCTTGTCCCGCCGGCCCCGCCGACGGGTCCGGGGTGCTGCCGCTCCTCGCCTCGGGAGAACAGCTGAGCCTGTCTCTCCCACCGGGCGGCGGCGTCTACTGAGGCGGACCCAGCCCGAAGCGGGCGGGCCGTGCCGGAAGAAGCGGCGGCGGCCCGGCCTCCACCCCTCACGGTCCCAACGAGCCCGGCCCCGGCCGTGGGTGGGGCGTAAAGTAAGAACAGGGAGGGCATTTGGTCACGTCCTTGGTATCGCCTGTCACTGAGGCGAATGGCGAGAACACCACCGAAAAGGTAGAGTGTGTGGTAATGGCAAGGCTCGTTCATATTTTCAAGGGGTTCCAATATATAGTAATCAATGTATTTATCTATAAAAATATAAAATTTTAGTACAGAGAGAAATACACACCACCTGTTCGTTAGCAGGAATCTGCTATTTAAAATCACTTCTCCCCACCTTAAAACCTCAGGCACACTTGTACCAGCTGTGCAGCTGAAGCCCATTACAATTGTAATGTTTTGGGGTTGTAATCAATGCTGTGCTGCTCATATGGAAATTGATGGAAACACTGAAATTTCACGGTGAGCAGTGGCATAGCTCAAGCCTTTCCCAAGCTTTTTTGTCAAAAGAGTATTGCCATTTTATTTTATGCTTTTTTCTGCCTGGAGTTGAGCAGGAAAACAAAGTGCTCTTTTCCCACTACACTCGGGGTCCTCATAATGAGTATCACCTTGGAGTCAGGATCAACAATAATTTCCTCCAAATCATTAGCTATTTGTGGCTAAAGGTTTGCAGGTATAAAGTCACCTGAGCTGTGGTGGGAGGGTTCCTTCACTGGCTCTGCATTTTGAATGCGTGATTGAAATTACGATTTCAGTGTTGAAATCAGGACTTCTTTCTCAATGCTTAGTCTGACTGTGGCAAGCACCAAAATTGCTCCCGAGCAACGCTTCACAACAGGCCAAGAGGCAGAGGAAAGAGGTTTAGTGGTACACAACACACTGGAGCTTCAAAAACATCATGACAGGCACTTCACTAATAACTGCAAACCAGTTCTAATGGTGAACAATATGATGTTTCCTTTACACATAACATTGTCTCATAATTACATCTCACTCCATAGTTTGACATCAGCAAAAGAACCTGAGGCTGTTGTAGCACTGCCTGTTTGAAAACCTTAAGAAAAAAGAATAAACTACAACTTCTAGAATGAAATAAGCTCTTGAGGCACTGTGAGTTTTCACTTCCAGCAAAGCAATTTGATTTTTAATCTCTTCAAACAATTTTAGCTGGAAACCCTTGAATTTTAAGCAAAGAATGGTTATTTTGGCAGTACTGAGGGGTGTATTTTCTGCAGTGAATCTCCCCCAGAGATGGAACATGCCCCTGTCAGTGCAAAACTGATGTGAAGAAATCCTTTGGTTTGTGTCTTTCAACATTTCTGCTGGTTTATTCAAGTTCTTGCTCAAGCTGCTGCACTGATGGGAATTAGGAGCCCTCCGAAGAAAATCCTGCAAGTGCCCATTGCACAAACAGACTGAAAATACCCCAGTTCCAAACCAAGACACAGCAACTGCACCAAGGCACAGGAACATCTCATTGCACAATGCCCTAAGCTGAACTCAAAAGCACTGGTGAAGTGCTTTTACAGTGAAGATGCATCCAAAAGCACGGGCACTTACTGGTCCATCTTGGCTACCAAATGGGCATCTATTTCACAGGACATTTCAAGGCCATTCCTCTTCTCTGGCCACTGTTTTTAGCCAACATCAGCTGCAGGATGCAGCCACAGTGACAGGTACAGCGAGGAGAAGCAGCTCACCCAAAATCAGACTGCTGATCTGAGGCAGAATGGACTTGCACTCCCAATTTTTTTAATAATTCACTTTTCCTCCCCACCCAGGGAACTGCTCTATATCAGATGCAGCTCAGGGCTCCAGTGTTTTGGGCTCCAGAATGGAAAATTTGGCTTAATTTAATGTGTACTCACCCCTGAATTACAACTGTGTAGATGCAGGCAGGTCCCTGAAATAGCAGCACTTGGGCTGCATGCTGTGAGAGGCAGGGTATTTACTGTCACACTGTGGCTTTGGGTTGTCTCTGCAGAAAAACAACGATTATGGGACTTGTGAACAGTATTGCTGACATGAAACGTAACTGCTAGAATTTGCTGTGCAATGGGATTTATAGTAAATATGATTATCTACATATCTGAATACACAAATTACATCTTATACAGAATGTACATATTCATCCCCAGTGTGCTGCAGTCAGCATTGCTCAAAATTTCTGTTTCACTTTCTCTCTGCTCAGTTTAAGAGCAGATCCCCTGCTTTCTGTTAAGACTTGCGACACTGGTGGCTCTTTGGCATCTTCAGATTAACTTTTTAAAGTTTTTCATACAAATCAGGTCAGCAGTGATCAGAGATGCAGCCACTGAGGCCAATTCCAATGAGGAAAGTTTGGGTTTGCATCAATTTATTGTGTTAATCTCCCTTCTGGATGATAGAGCTCAGTGTAAACTCAGCAGAGACTTGAAAGGGCCAAACAAAGAAAAATTGTCCTCAAGAGCAGCTTGGTTATTTTCCTCTCAAGTGTGAATTTTGGGATGGTACAGGCCACTATACCCATCTCCTCTTGTAAGCCTGCCAGGAAAAGAAGCGTGTTTCCATTCACATGGCACGAGTTTGAGCAGTATAAACCAAAATTCATCTGGTTCTCCTGGGAAGTGACATGAGTTTCCATTTCCAAGAAGAATCACCATCATTCAGCCAGGGCACTGGGCATTAAAGAATCTCTAAATATGTTAAAAATACAGTTCCCAACAGAAAACCCTAATCCCTGTCCTTTGATTTCCTGAAGCATGTTGCAAGATAACTTTGAACACTTGTTTATTAAACTACCTAGAAACTACTTGAGACAGAACAAATCCAGGGATCGAGAGGCATCAGTGAAAGAAAAGTGCAGCTGAATCTCCCTCTCCTCCTGCCACAGCTCTGCCTTGCCATGTTTCAAAGGATTTAATGTGGCACAGTTCCATGAGGGACTGGTTTGTTGATCTAGTTCTGGGCTGGGTTTTAATCCCAGTTACCCCTCGTTTACTTGGGCTGAAGAACAAGCTCTGCTTGACTCCTCAGACTGTTTCTGGATTAACTGACCCCAAATTCCTGCAGATCCTCTCATGACATTTGGAATAACATTGAATGGATGTTTAATGAACAACTCATAACAATACCTTTTGCCATGTGGATTTAAAAAGAGGAGGAAACCCTGCTTCTTTCCCTAATTTTTCATCTTTCCTGCCACTGTAAATAGATTTAACAATGAGACCATCAGGAGAGTTTACAAATTTGAGTACTTACTGAAGCCTTTGGTCCCTGTGCTCCTGCCAGCTCTTCCATTTCAGCCAGGACTTATGGCAGACTTTACTTATTTCCACTTGTTTGTACATCAAACCAGTTCCAGGAGGGATGTGATGGGAAAAGACCTTGTGAGTTTAGATTAAATTCTTGCTGGAAGGAGCTCCAGCACCAAGGAACACTGTTTATCCTGGGAGAACTGGGAAATGAGTGTCCAGGCAGAGAAAATCCTCTCCTGCCCTGGTTGCATCAAACCACAGCATCAGGAACAAAGTGCCCCAGGAGAGATGCAGGTGAAGTGTAAAGAGGGAGGTAATGGAGAAACAAGAAATTATGCTGAGAACAGGGGGAGAATAAATGACCTTTTTTTTTTTCCAGGAAGAAAACCTTCCTCTTGATGAAAGGAGAGGAAAACCCATGTTTCACTCACTCCAGAAGCATCAGGAGGTGAGCAGTTCTGGGTAGAGAAGACAGATTTTAGCATCCTTTTCTTCCCTAACAATAGGGGAGACAACCAGCTGGAAAGGACTTAGTACAGGATAATTCCAATAAGCAGCTAAGCTTCCAGAGTTTCTCTGAAATCCCAGGAATTTTTGAACCCAGGAGTTAATGGGAAACCGCCTGATCTCAATGGGTAAGGTTTGGGCAGACCTAGAACTGCCCTGGGAAGAGCTTTCTATTGAGCAGGGTGTTGGGCAGAGCTTCTTGAAGGTGCTGTGAGTTTGTGTTTACTGCCTCATCCAAATCCAGCAGGTACTTTTTTTCATGCCTCTGGATCTTGGAGGGGTCTGTTTCACTTAGTGCTGGATTCTGGAGTCCTGTGCTGTGTCCTTAATGCAGATTGACTGTGTCTCTTAAGGAAATCTATTTAGGCTCCATGCAGACCTTATTTGTACAATAAGAATTATTCTGACTCACTTCACAACAGGAGCAGGAGGATTAATTAATAACTGCAGACGTGCTAACATTATTAATGGCTCCCAAGTTTTCTTCTCTTGGAAACAGTGGCCATTTCTTCCCATAATGTTTTAAACAGTTGCTGCTCAAGGAGCTGAGATTGCAGATTCCTGGCTTGTGGTTTGTCCATAAATCACAGACCTGGAGCCTACCCAAGGCACTCTGGATGGTCTCAGCAGGAAGTCTGGACAAGAGAAAACTGTTCTCAGTCTGGCCCTGTGAACCACTTTATGGCCAGTCCAGTTTCAGTGTCCCATGCCAGACATGAGAGGGATCCTGGCCAAGTGTAAAAGCACGAGGTCTCCGGAATGTCCTTTCAAACAGCATTTCACTCCCCATAAATATTTTCCATCTTCTGCCCTGGAGAATTTAGGTTTGACTTCACAGCTGATGAGCCTGGGCAGGGCAGAAGAGGGAGCCACACAGTTTATCACCAATGACTTCAGCACACAAAGTTTAACTTGTAGAGAAAAATGAACAACTACCCCACAAAACCCCAGGAACCTAACACAAAGTTAGGCAGCTGTAAATAAGATCCCAGGAAAAAAATCAAGTCCAGTAGATCCAATTTCTGCACAAGCAGCATTGCTTACAGTCAGGAAACTGTTTACCAAAGAGCTGTTGCCTTTTCAGACACAGAATCATTATCCTGACATCAGCTTTGGAGCAACTTGCCTGTGTTCCTATCAGCACTTCAGTTTGTGTTCATCCACAATGCCATACATCCACCTTTTCCCACTAGGATCTGCTCTGTTAGCCAGGAATATCATCCTCACACACCAGCATTCCCTGCAGGTGTTTGCAAAATCAAAGGGAAAGCTGAGTCCCAGAGGTGATGATCCAGTGGCTGAGACAAAGCAGTGTGATAGAATGTGTGAGATTTGGGCCAGAGCACCCTCCTGACCTTGCTGCTGTCACTCCCTCCTGCATCCCAGGACCATCACCAGCTCTCTCCATGTTTGATGGGCACAGGGGCACAGACATCTTATTGGACCTTTTTGTCACAAATCCCTCACGGCAAAATTGAGCACCTGAGAGGCTGCTGGGATTCCTGCAGGATTCTCAGGATGGGGAGGTTAAAGCTCCAAGCACGCTCTGCTGCTCAGTGCAGCAAAGGTTACAAGGCACATCCAGCCTCAGCTCAGGCATTGTATCAACACTGCCAGTTTTAGGCACTTTCTCAGGTGTGCAGCTTGCAGGATACCACACTCACCTGCTGTGCTGCTTGCAGCACAAATCACCAAAGGTTTTAATTGCTTCAGTCTGTGTTACAATCACAGAATCATTTGGGTTGGAAAAAATCCTCAAGTCCAACCATTAAAGTAACACCACTAGCCCACGTCCCAAGTGCCACATCTTTTGAATCTCTCCAGGGATGGTGACTCTGCCTCTGCCCTGGGCAGCTGTGCCAGTGCCTGACCACCCTTTCAGGGAAGAAATTTTTCCAGTATCCAATCTGAACCTGTCTTGGCAGGCTTAGAGGCTGTTTCCTTCATCCTGTCCCTGTTCCCTGGGAGCAGAGCCCAACCCCCCCTGGCTGTCCCCTCCTGTCAGGGAGTTGTGCAGAGCCAGAAGGGCCCCCCTGAGCCTCCTTTTCTCCAGGCTGAGCCCCTTTCCCAGCTCCCTCAGCCTCTCCTGGTGCTCCAGCCCCTTCCCAGCTCTGTTCCCTTCCCTGGACACGCTGCAGCCCCTCAGTGTCTTTCTTGTTGTGAGGGGCCCAGGACTGCCCTAGGACTGGAGTTGCCTCAGCAGGGCCCAGCACAGGGGGACAGTCACTGCCCTGGTCCTGCTGGCCACCTTGTTCCTGACAGGATGTGTCACCATTGCTGAAGGATGGGGAAGGTGGCTCCGTGATTGTCCCAGCACCCTCTAAACTGTCACCTTTTTTTCCTCTTCTGCATGTGACTAAAACCAAAATATTAGGTGATATTAATAAAACTTCTCAAACAGTCCCCCAAGCAAATAGGAAGCAGCAGGAATTTTTCACTCCTCTGTGCACAGCCAGGCTTCCTGTAGCTTAAAAAGCTGGAGATTGTCCTGTCCAGCACAGCACCCAAAGAGTTAACCAAACCCAGTCCCAGCATCTTAATCTGCCAATTTAAAGATAAGCTAAACAAATACCAGGGCTGCTCAGAGCCCCACTGAGCAGGAGAAAGGATTCTTATAAACCATTTGCATAGTGTAAAGCAGACACACAGAGGGAATCTAGCATGGCATTTCTGTCTGAGCTGCCACTGCTCTTTCATTCAAACCAAGGGCTACATCCCATTTTCAGAGACAAAACTATCATAGTTACAGATTCTCCTGCTTTCCCTCTACACTCTCTGTTGTTTTACAGCTCTCTTGCCACCATGTCCAGTGCTTGATGCCCTAAAGAACCACATAGCATATGAAGAGACACCAACCAACATCACCAGCTGGGAAGACACAAAGACCAACAAAATGAAGAGGAGAGTGAAGTGAGGGACGTGTCTGGAAAATAAGAACTGTTTATTTGTCATAAATACAGATCAGCTAGGTGTGCAGTTTATCCCACAGACTCTCCAGAAGGCCACACACTGGAAAGCTGCCTCCCAGCTTTTTCCACAAGACCAGGATGAACTCGCTTATCCAGCAGCTCAGTGATCCTTTCTGCCATGGGATTGCTCTGACATGTTCCACCAAGAATATCTGTGTCTGCCAAAGGCAGCAAGCTGTCTCCATGCCAGCAAACTCCTTCTGCCCGGTCAGACTTGGAGGTGTCTTAACTAATTAATTAATTCTTCCAGAGCACAAAGGTGCACAAGGATTTTGTGGATAGGGGGATGCATTCACAGACCTAATAGGGAATCTTGCTGCCAACATCTGTTCTGAGATAGGCTATTTTTACAAAGAGTATGAAATGAGGCTCTTCAGGCTTGTGTCAGAAATTTGGGCACATTACTTAAGCAACAACGTCTGGATTTTGTCCCCACTAAGAGCACTGCACTTTAAACAACCTGATGATGTGGGATCTGGTAATTACAGATTATCTGATAATTACAGAGGTGGATCCTCCCTGTGCAGGAGAGCTGGATTGTCCCTGCCCTCTGCCCATGAACCTGTGCTGGACAGTGCCTGCAAGCAGCTGCTGAGAGTGGCTGAGGCGAGAGATCAGCACAGAGTTCATCCTTCAGTCCTTGGGGCTCAGTTCTTCTCCAGGATTTTGGTGAGGAGTTCATTCAGCCGGTTCACCATTGGCCTGGCGTCCTCGTTCAGTCCTGCTGCAATCATGGCATTCTCATAAATCTGAGAAGGAAGAAAGCACTAAATAAGCACCAAAGCAACCTGTCTGAGGGAGGAAGGGAATGTCACTGGCCAGGACCTGCATGCTGAGACCAAGAGTGTCTTCTAGGGCACCTGCTAGGAAAACATGGACCACAAGTCCCAGAAATACCCAGGGACCACAGAAGGATGTCACCCTTGCCCACTGTAATGGTTCACCCTGTTTCCTGCCATGCATGGTCTGCAAGCTGGTTCTGGGATGGTGCTGCTTCTGGAGAAGGTCTGGCTCTCACCTGGTCGAGCAACATCTGGGCCAGATCAGGCTGACTGTCCTTCAGCTCACTGAGCTTCTTAATCAGAGCGTGCCTATAAGAGAAAGACCACCACTGAGACCTGTGATTTAGGACACAGTGAGATATTTATTTCCAGAATGAGCAGCTAAATCACAGTGGGTCACCAGAGTCAAATTCCTTGCTCCTGTTCTGGGGGCTTCTCTCTTCTCTCCCATCTGTCCCTATAACCCCCATGGTCTCCAGAGAGCTGGATACTGTGTGTGGGAGGGTTCATACTGAAGGTGCCACGCAGCCTCACAGATTAATGCTCTGTGGCACTGACTGCACTTAATGGGCAGGACTCTGCTAATTGGAAGCCTTACAATTGCCTCCTCTCTGCCTCCACTCCGAGAGGCTGCTGTGTCCCAGGCGTGGTGCTGACCCCCTTACCCTGTGTTGATCTCCAGGGTGGGCTGCAGGAGCTGGGCTCGCTCCTCCTGGGTCTTGGCCAGCTGCTGCATGCGCAGGAAGTGGCGGGCGGCGCCCATCTCCAGCACGGTGATCATGGCAGGGTGGCTGTCCAGCCGCCGCGTCACCTGTGGCACAAGCACCAGTCAGGGCTGCCGTGGACAATGCACGTCTGGGAGGTGGGGAAGGTCTGAGGACTTGGAGTCTGCTCAGCACAGATCCACACCAAGCCTCCACAGGATTCATTCCCATCCCACAGGAGCTGCCTAAACCAGCAGGAATGACAGGGGCCCAAATGGCCCCGCAGTCCACAGGCAGTGGGCTGCAGCTGGACCCAAAGTATTCCATTTCTAGTCCACTAGCAAGAAAAGGATTCTGCTCTGGTAACCTGGGCATCAACTGCAATATGGGCTTTGGTCAGTACACATTGAGATATGCTGCTTCTGCTGCCACACTGACAATCCAATAACAAATGCCAGCATCCACACCATTTACACACAGGAGGCACAGAGAAGAATGACTTCCCACAGGGTCCAAAGAAAAATCTGTGGCAGCAGATGCCCAACCACCTATCATCTTTTTTCCCTAGATCATTACCTCTGTGGATCTCCTGTACTCAGCTACCCTGACCCAGAATACCCACCTTCACTCCAGTGACTCGAGTGCCCAAGGCATTCCTCATCCAGGCCATCAGATCCTCAGCCTCCTTCTCTGTCAGACGTTCTCCAGCTGGCAGGGAAAGAGGGCACATCTGAGCGTGCATCTATTGTGTGCAATGGACAGTGAGCTGAGTTTCCACACTTCCATTTCACACTTCCATTTATCAGTTCTCTTGTGGGAATGGGAGTGCATTCACCACACCTACACATCCTCATCCCAGACCGTGCCATACCCAGAGGGGGCAGGCTCATGCCTTGCTAGGGGCTGTCTGCCTCTGTCTGGGCACCAGATGTATGCATGGGGTTGAAATAAAATCATGGCAACTCCACACATGACATTCCATTTAACTTTGATCATGTGAGATGAAACAAATCTGCAAAAACTCTAAGTTGCCTCAGTCCATGAGAATGGGAGGGTGGAAGGGTCTTGCTGGGGAGCTGCAAGAGCAGGGGAGGAAGGTGTCCCCTCCCTGGTTGCTCAGGGTAGCAGGACAGTGTGCAGCAGGAGGGGCCAGGGGAGCCTCACGGTACCTGGGCGGCTCTCCTCAAACTTCTCTTCCTTATAGTGATCAACAACAATGTCTGTCTCCACAGAGATCAGCTTCTTCTTGTCAAACTCCCGGAGATGCAAGAGTGTCAGCTCATCAAACTGCTCATAGCAGAACAGCACCTGTGCCAGCAAAAGGACAGTAACACATTGTTTGGGATGTAACAGCATTCCCTCCTTCCCAAGGCAGCTCTGTACCAAACAGCAGGAACATCACACAGCAAACTCACACGTTCAGCCCCACAGTGACTATCACTCAGAGCCTGACATGAAAACAAACCCTTGGAGGGATTTGTTACCATGGGTGGCAGGTCTGCAGCTGGACAAGTCCTGCTGCCCAGGGAAAGTGAGAACCAGCACTGACTCCAGTCTGAGAGGGCCACCTGCCCACAGAGGACAACTGTAACACCACTACAGTCCTGCACAGCAGCTCCCAGGCTCCTGCTCTGGGGTCCAGCAAAGGTAGGAAACAGATATAAGAACCAGCTGTCTGTACAAGTACTAAATCACAGAATATGCTGAGTTGTAGGGGACCCATCCAGGACCATTGTGTCCCAACTCCTGTCCCTGTGCAGCACACCCCAACAATCCCACCCTGTGCCTGAGAGCATTGTCCAAACGCTTCTTGAACTCAGGCTTGGTGCTGTGAGCACTTCCCTGGGGAGCCTGTCCCAGTGCCTAACATCTCTGGGTGAAAAGTGGTATTAGGCACTCTTGACAGCCAACCTAAACCTCCCCTGACTCTGCTCCAGCCATTCCCTTGGGTCCTGCCACTAGTCATGAGTGAAGAGATCAGTACTCTGCTGCCCCTGGTAAGGATGTTGAAGACCACAGCGAGGTCTCCCCTCAGTCTCCTTTTCTCCAGCTGAACAGACCAAGTGCCCTCAGCACTCCTCATATGGCTTCTCCTCCAGGCCCTTCAACCATTCTCACAGTGCTCCTTGGATACTCCTAACTGAATGGGGTTTTTAACGTTGTTAACAGTGTGTGACAGGGCCCTCCTGGGCTCATGCCACAGTCTGAGCAGAGGCAGAGGGGGCCAGGTGAGGGCAGTGTGGTGGCAGGGCTCTATCACAGGCCTCACTGCCCCGCTCAGCCCTGAGAGCCAGCCCCGACCACTGCTGCAGCACCACTGCTCACCCACCTCCATGTCCTTCTTCTTCATGGCCTCGAAGTAGGGCGAGTGCTGGGCCAGGTGCCGGCTGGGGGCACACAGGTAGTAGATGTTCCTGCTGCCGGCCTTCATGCGCGAGCTGTATTCGGCCAGGCTGGTCAGCTGCCCCGCGGGCAGCGCCGACGACTCGTACCGCAGCAGCTTTGCTATGTCCTCCTGCAGGAAACGTGCTCCTGTGAGCTCACTGAGCTCCACCCCAACCCAACCCAAGCATTCCTCTGCCTCTTGATAGCCCTACAAAAAGGCTCAGGGGATGCTGAATCCTTCCTTTCCTGCTCCAGATATTACAGAGGTAGAAAAGTAACCTAGACAGGATGTAGGTCAAGCTCTCCTGGAAATGGGAATTAGGCAGAAGACAGCAGGAGGGGAAGGCCCATCGTTATTGCCTGTTGTAGGTGACATTGCACCAGGGAGGGCTGACAACAGTGTGGGTGCAGGGTCTCAAAATAAATGGGAAGCAGCACCAGTCAGAAAGAGTGGAAGTCTAGACACTAGAGAATCCATAGGTCTTGGTAGACTCAGGAACACAAGTTATGGGCATGCAAGTTCCATGGGGAAATAGCAGTCTCCCTCATCCCAGCTCATGGTAATCTTCCCCATGAGCTGCAGTGTTTCAAGACTCCTGGTACCTTGACATCCTGCTCTGCTATCGTGACAATCCCTTCTCTCATGAATACCCCATACTCCTCAAAGAACTTGGCATATTTCTCAGGGTCTTTCTTGCTCTGGTCAATGAAGAACTTTATCAACCTCTTCTGCAAAACATCACGGAGCTTCCTGCAGGGGGAACAAGCCTTTTTAAAGACAGCTGCTAGAGCAAGACAAGACATTTTAAGACATTTTATCTCACTGTGCAGGGTTGTAGTGAGTCCAGTTTCTGTTTTCCCTCATGGCTTTACATCTTTTCCTTGTATCTCAGTCCAGAGATACTCTTGCTTACCTGATCAGGGCACTCTCCTGCAGCAGCTCCCTGCTCAGATTCAGGGGTATATCCTCACTGTCCACAACACCTGGAACACAGAGCAACCCTTGAACAGCGAAGCAAACACAAGTGCCAGGCTTGGGAGGGCAGTCCCTGCCTCATGCCTGTGGAAGCCATCGTCCACAACCTGCTATTCCTGGTCCCACACACACCTCTGAGGAAGCGCAGCCACTTAGGCAGGATGTCTGCAGCCTTGGTTTGGATGAGGATTTTGCGGCTGTAGAGAGCAACGCTGGAGCCCATTTCCCTGCTGATGTCAAACATGGATGGCTTCTGCAGAAAAAGACAGGAGGTAACACCAGCACTGTGCAGGGTGCCCACGTCACACTGTGGGCTTCCCTACAATGCTGAACCCAACGAGAGCTGCAATCTTGGCTCTCTTCCCTAGGGACCTGCCTGAGCCATCCCCCTGCTCCCGTCGTGGCTCAGTATCCCAACGACCCTGCGGCACGCAGCCTACTGCAGAGATGCCACACTGGCTATTCCTCCCTGCAGCCATATCTGCCTCCTTTTCCTAAGGAGCCCTCCCATTTCTGCCCTTTCAGAGCAGCTGAGCAATGCCCCACGTTCCCAGGACAGGACACGTACTTGCTCGGGCACGTAGAAGATGCTGCGGATGTTGAGGGGAGCGTCGGTCTTGTAGTGCAGGACGTAGCGCGGCTTGTCGTAGGCCTGCGCTATGAAGCGGTAAAACTCCTCGTGCTGCCACTCACTGATCTCCTTGGGCTCCAGCATCCACAGGGCCTGTGGAGGAGCAGGGAGAACAGCTCCCATCAGCTCTGTAGCCTCCAGGATGCCAGAGCAGGGAAACAGAACCTTTCACACAGACTCCTCTGCACAGCCTGGGAGTGAGATGTGGCTCAGGCACATTGTCATGGACTAACAAACTACTGCCCCGCATCTGGCCTTGGGCCACCCCTCAGAGGTAGCTCTTGCCCTGCAACCTATATAGGGCAGCTTTGTTTAGCCCAAAACAAAAGGGATTTGGCTAACCTCCTTTGCCTCACACTTGCCAATGGCCATCCTGGGCAGATCCCACAGCTCAACTGACTGCAGTACTAGTCAAGTTCTCAAGGCCTGACCAGCAAGCAAAGGAAAAGCAAGACTTAAGTGAGCCTTTTGCAACCAACCTGCCTCTCTGATGGAGGTCACTGTCTCAGCTAAGGGCCTGTGAAGCAGCTCCTGCACTGCCTGTTTTCTGCTGATTTGTTCAGCAGCTTGGGAGATGTGTTGTGAGCCACTCCAGGGTCACTGCTCCAGCTCTGCTTCCCACATGAACACATGCACTGAAGCCATGAGCTCTAGCTTCCACCTGCTGCTGCTCTAATCCCCCCAGTGCTTTCTGAAGCACTCAGCCCATGCTCACAGCATGTTTCAGTTTTCAGTACATCAGCAAAAGTCTTGCATCTAGCAAAGATGTGGGACTCAATGCAGAACTGTGTGTTTCAGCTGGGTGAAGCCCATCTCAGTCACTGCCTCTCTTTGCCACTCAAGCCCAAACAAGTGACAGGAGTGATTTCTTTGGACAACATAAACATCCATCCCACCCTCAGAGCCCAAAGGTTTCAGGTCCATGGCAGCCCTGAAATCCTTAACGATTTCTCTGTCTCAGAGCCTTGTCCCCTATTTCCAGCACACACAAGTGTCCTGGAGGGTTTGCAGGATCACAGGTAGGATTATGGACTCACTGGGAGCTAAGGTGTTCTACAGTAGCTGTGTCAGGGCAAGTGCTGCATTCTCAGGGCTCACTTGTAGCTAACAGCTAACAGTTATCCCAGTCAGACCAGAGAAGCCCCCAGCTCCATGCTGTGAGCATTCAGCTCATTGAGCAGAAACCCCACCAGGGAACCAACTGTGGCTCTGTTTGCAGTAAACTGATGCTGATGTGTGGAAAAACACAAAGCCAAGATCCTGGATAAAGAAAAGGCATGAAATGGGAGCATAATGAGAATAAAGCTGTTGCTGTAAGCCAAGGGAAAACAGACTTTCTGATAAGAAGATAAAAGTCTATGACTCTATTAAGGGCTTTTCACCCCTTGCTCTACTACTGCTCTTCTCCAGGGAGCTTGTTCTATTGATTGCCAGGTAGAGAGAGCAAACAGCTGTCTAAAGCTATTTCTGGTTTTGTAATTTAAGGGGCACAGCTAGAAAGCCTTCAGAACAGAAACACTATTATGCAGGAATTCAAATAAATAATCAGTGACTAATAGCACCAATTACAGAACGTTAGGTAAATTAACATGGTAAAATGTTTAAGTATAGTCTTGAAGGTCTGTGCAGTCAATGCCACATTCCAGGAAACAAAAAAGCCACACACATGCTCTCTACCTGCTCTCTTATCTCTTAGGTAAGAAAGCTTTAAACAATCAGAAGAGGAAATGCTGGAGGAAAACAATTAATAGATTTCTGTTTTAAAGATAATTAATTTCTCCCAAGTGATGCCTGCAATTGGGCCAAGAACATCTGAGTAAAATAGATCTGGCTGCAGTATAATGCCAGTGGTCAGAAAATGCCAGCATGAAGCATTAGGAGCTTGGAATAAATCAGGCTGTGAGCTGAGCTGCTAAAAACCCCCAACCACTCCCTGGCAGTGGCTATTCCATGTAAGGGACAGAAAGAACTGCAGTGAGAGGTGTCAGCACATCAGCAATATGAGCAATCCCTACAGCACTAACACATCACATGGCTTGAAGAGAGTAAGCATTATAAAGCACTGAAATAATAATTCAGGATAAGGGAAGATACAGATCTTGTTGATCTCCAAGAGTTTTCCACAATAAATTCCAACAAGCTGTTGCAGGTATGACTTCAGCTGGATTGTCTCCTTTTGTTCTAATTAACTGATCACTGCAAGATCTGTGATATCCTGGACAATCCTCCCCTGATTTCCAGGGACAGCAGCAGCTTTATGCTGTTTCCTGTCTCCAGTGGAGCATTACAGTGGTTCATATCCGTGAGTGACCTGCCTGTGGCCTTCACCTCACCTGTAACGTGTTAATTCTTCTCCCATTGAGGTACAGAGGGAAGCTGATGAAGTTGCTGTATTTTGTCACCACCTCTGGAATGGAAAGAAGACACAGAAGGGTCACCTTCGTGGAAACAGAACAGCAGGAATCCCCTCAGTAAGAGCAGGTGAAAGGAGTTGCAAGAGGGGAAAAATCCTGTAAATTCACCTCCCTTCTGTGGGCACCAGAAGACTTCACAGAACCCCAGGGGGAACAGCATTCCCTTCCTCTACTCACCCTTGACTCGGTCTTCATTTGCAAACTCTTTGCAGTCTTCTTTGAGGTGTATAATAATCTTAGTCCCAGCTCTGACCCCAGATGCTTCTGCAATCTCAAACATCCCTGAACTAGGATTAGAGACAAACACTGTCAGTTTGTGCCTCAGGTACAGCCATGAGAGGACAGAGAAATTGTTTGTTCAACACACAAACAAAAGCACAACACTTCAAGGCCAAGAGGAAAAGGCAAAAAAGTCTTGAATGTTCCTTGTGCCTCTGAGAAACCCCAAAAAACATGTGGCTGTTTTTCCCACAGAGACTCCAGACCAGGGACAGACTGCTCTACAAAGACACTAGCTACTGAAATCCCAAACCAGTCAGGTGTATCAGTTTTCTCAAGAATTTAAATAATGTAGTCAATTCTTTATTCTGAGGAAATTTTATGGGGATGATGAGCTTGTCACCCCCAGGAGCTCCAATTTCAACAGATCCAGCAGCCCACAGCTTTGCCATCACAGATGTTTGCAACTTCAAGCAAAGCGCAAAGGATGAGCACACACTGCGACCCCCAGAGATGTGCCTGCAGACCCCAGTGCTGCACAAGCTCTGCTCTCTGGGGGTGCCTTGAGCCAACCTCAGAGGATAATCAGAGCAGAGAGGTTCAGTCTGTCCCTGCGGTGTGGGGCTGCCTGCCTGCCAGCAGGGATGGAACAGGAGAGGCAGGTACTCTGTCCACAGCATGCCTGCTCTGACAAACCAACTCTGTCCTTTCAGTTTTCACACTGGCACATTTAGCCATGCTTTGTTACTGTGTATAACTTGAGCAAGACCTAAACTGGTCATCCAGGTCCTGAAAGAACACACAAGCCCTGTCTTTGCACAGCTTTCAGGCCATGCCTGGTCTGGACACTGCCCCCATGGTGCCACCCCACTCTGCAGCCTCACCCATCGGATGACCAGTGGTAGCCCGGGCTGCCCGGCTCTGCTGACTGTGAGAACACCTCCACTTTATCAGCCACCATGAAGGCTGAATAGAAACCCACTCCAAACTGGCCGATGATTTTACTGCTGGCTTCAGCCTGGCTCTGCAGAGCTTCTAGAAAGGCCTGCAGGAACAAAGGAGACACAAACCAGCACACGGTGACTTCAGGTATTGCTGGAGGTTGTGATCAATGCCCAGCTGGGTTCCTCAGGCATTGCTGCCTGGCAGTCCAGCACCCTCAGCCCATGCTCCTGCAGCAGTGCTCTGAGGAAGGTTGCCAAGGAAAAGGGTTCCTCCACAGGGACTGCACCTCTGGAAAAGGGGAGCACTGCTTAGAGCAGTAAAAGGAAAACAAGCAAGAGCTTGGTCAGTCAGGAGCAGGAAATCCCTTGAAACGGTGCTTCCAGAGATGAAAACAAAAATGAGGTACACAAGGACAACACCTTGCTGTGGGGACAGAGCTGCTGCTCCCCTGGACGTGGGGTTAATGCCAAGTGGGTGGGTGCCCCTCTGTAAAGGCAGGAGGATGTTTGGAATGAGTGCAGTGGGTGCAGCAGTGCTACACACAGGGCCCATCAGCACTGCCAGGGCTCTCTGGGCCTCCCACAGCACAGCAGAGACCACTGAAAGCCAGAAGACCCCACAGGTAGGTTTCACCTTCCAAGAGGGGTGTAATTTCACAGTTGGGCTGAGGGCCAGGGGACAAAACAGAATGAAAAATTACTGGGAGAACAAAAGTGATTGTAATTGGAGAAGAGTTTTCTGAGGGAGGGAGAAGGGTCCTCATCCCAAGTTACCTTTGAGCCTGATCGAGCAATGGTACCAAGGTTAGAAACCAGCTCCTCCTGGGTCATCCCAATACCTGTGTCCTGAAAAGAAACAGCAATTGCAGCTGAAGTATCAGTAGGGAATCATGGCCCCAGCAAACAGCACCCAAGCGACTTAGGCCTCCAACTCCCACTCTCTCCTTCCCCTCTTGAGTAGTAAATCCAACAGCAGACTTCCAGCTGTGGCTCCATGTGCCCATGGCCAGGAACAGAGACCCAGAGGGCACAGAGCTCCAGGGGCAGCCACAGCTGCCTACAAACCACCAGAAAGCTCAGAGACTCTGGCCATGTCTCAAGGCAAGACAAAAGCATGCCAGGCTGGTTTCTACATCCCTCTAAAAAGCACAGGATGGCAGTGCAGGGAAGAGATGTCAACCCAGCCATGGTCCCACAGTGCCACATGTCATGCACAGAGACACCCTCCATTCCTGAACTGGTCTGAGGGGGAGTTGAGGAGCAGGGAGAAGCAGCTTATTTGCAATCTGCAGATGTGGAACTGATGCACAACACTGGGAATCAGTGGCAGAGCAGTGGATCCCTTAACTCTCAGGTAATGCAGACCCTTGTCTGCAAGAACCACATGAACCGATCTCCATCTGCTCTGCCTTCCCCCCTTCTTCTCCTCCTCACCCTGTGCTCCATGATGTGAGTATGAAGCTGTCAGTGTCTAGGAGAGCTGGGTATTGCATTCCCATGGGAACAGCCTAACCTCAGCCAAAACACAATGCACCAATGCACACTTTGTGATGCTCTGCCCAAGCTTCAGAGGCACACAGCTCCTTGTCATCCCCAGGTTACTGCAGAATTGCACTGCTGCATGCAGATAAACATCTCCCTGCAGCTCACACAGCTCAGGCAACAGAGCCTGCAGCAGCACCACCCAGAAAAGGCTGCAGTAAGTCTCAAACCTAGCTGCAACTTCAATTTTCATGACACCCCAAGGCAACAAAGGCAACAGCAAACCCCAGCAAGAAATGGCCACCCTCTCACACAGGACCCAAAAATCTTTCCCATTCTGTTGTCCAATGTGTTTTCAGACTTGTTCCAACACACATTTTCCACAGGAGCAAAGGGCAGGCTACTGCCCTCCAGGATGCCACTCCTAAGAAAAAAGTGCTATTCCCCCTCCCAACTCCCAGCAGCTTCTCTACCTGACACAAGCATCCCAAAAGCCACTGTTACATGTTCTCTGAGCCACTCTCTGAGGTGAAAAGGAGCCAAGTGAGATGTGATCCTCATTCCCATGAGGGATTCAACTCCACCTGAGTGTCTGTGAGCATGGTTATTGCAGCTGACAGCAGCTGGCACATCCAGAGTGGGTTCACACATTCCCAGTGCCTTGACAGGGGTGGGATTTGGTGTGCAGGGTCAGCAAAATCAGCTGCAACTGAGCTGGCAGCTGCTAGGTGGCTTGGAGGTGAGGTGCCACCCATGGAGCATTTACTGGGCTTATTTCTACCAAAGCAAGTTAATGTCAGTATGTATTTCTTAATGTAGTCTTTAACTGCACAGAAGGATTGAACTGTTCAGCTTGTGAGGTGCCATGTGGGTAAGACATTTTCCTGCACCCCCACAGGTCAGGGCACAGCAATCCCTGTCCCCTGGTTAAGTGCAGTAAGGCCAGGCAGCCCACTTGGCTCAGAACAGGGAGGATGCCCAGTAAGATCTCAACAGCAAGAGATCAAAAGCCAAGAAAAACAAACAGCGTATGGCAAAATCTCAGGAATCTGACATGGTCCCTCCCCCCAGGGAAGAAAAAGCCAGAAAGAACAGTTTTCAGCATCTGGTTCAGTTTTTCATCATGCCAGACCCTGAACAGAGCTCTGATCCACTTCTATTTATAGCACAGCATGTCATTCCCAAATTCCAGTGTGTTAAAAAAATACATCTTTACCCCATAAATTTATTTGGCTATTGAATTCCTAATGCCCTGCCAAACTCACTGCAGAATGCTTAATGACAATTCCTGGAGACTACTTTGATGAGGGTGAATCTCATGAACAAAGAAAGCAGGGCTCAGAACGGCCGGGATGCTGACAGGGAGAGTGGAAAGCGAAGATCCTGGCAGAGCAGACATTCCCTGCTGCAGGAAAACACCTGGGTGGATTAGGATGAAGACAACATCAAGATTCAACCCATCCTTGCCATGTCCACATTTCCTGCAGCTGTGCTTTGGCTCCCTCGAGCTGCTCGGGGGAACAGGAATAAAGCGGCAGCGGAGGAGAGACGGGAGCTGAGCTCTGCAGAGCAGGAACTCTGCAAGTCACGGGAAGCAACTGAACCTGCCCATGAGCAACCCGCCTCAGGCTGGGCCCACACGAGTGCTGGCAGCTCCAGGTCCATGAAATCCAAGGAAGCAGCTGGTGGAACTTCTGCTGCCCTTCTCACACTGCTCTGTGCTGCAGCAGCTGCTGCTCAGCCGCTGGGCACCTTCCCCAGGAACCACCACGGCATCACACGAGCCCTGCAAACACCCTCGGACCACCACCATCCAGCCTTTGCTCCACCATCAGCACTACAACTTTTCTTCCCCTGCACACAGTTCTAGCCCTGCCTTCAGCCTGCAAGAAAAGCTTTATCAGGCTGAGCACGGTCACAGCAGAGCTGTTGGTAACAGCACATAGCAAATTGTACGTGGGGCTTCTCAAATTAAAAAATGTGAGGGATATGCTCAGAGTGCCATGTGCCAAATGTTACTATACAGCTTGGAGAGACCAAGACACAGAGTTCAGTGCACTGACCCTTCATTAGCTGAAGGTTCATTACAGGTGGTTCTGTTATTCAGCAGAACCACCACCCCTAACCTGGCTGAATTTCTCCTCCGGTACTTCTTAGGGTGCAGAGTAAAAATCCTCCCCCAAACCACCCCCTATAAAAGACAACAGAGAGTCTGCAGACCTTAAGACTATGAAGGGCTGGGGGACACAAGTGTTGACCTCAACTCAGTATCATTTACCCCAAAGAGACATCAGCTGAACATTGTTTTTAGCACTTTTTTATGTGTGGAGACCACCAAGGTACCAAAGCTGTTGCTGACCTGCACCTTTGAGCCTTCTGTGGCCTTTGTTCTAACCCTGTGGTGAGGGTGCTGGATGTTTACAGAGACCTGCTGTGTAAGATTAGCTAAGCTTTGCTCATTACCTGAGTCCAATTTGAAGTATTGCAGAGCTTCCTTACACCCAACAACGCATTAAGCAGCCATTAACTGCTGCCTCTGCCATGACTGCATGGAAGGAATGCTCCCAGCTAGAGGTACCTGCCTGAACTATTGTCTTTCACTTTGCTTTGTGGCAAAACAAACACTTGAAACATTTATTTCAGTGTAAAACCTCAACGGGGCATCAGAAGAACACTGACTATATTATAAAGACATGCTGCTTTCACCAGTTGATAGGGTAATAAAATCCAAAAATGTCTGATCAGCAAATGTGCCCACTGTTATTTAAATACCTTGATTAAAGACTTAAAATTCACAAGACCAGGACAACAGCTGCACTAGAGCAACATTCTGGTTTAGAATCATTAAAACATCTGAAGCAGCAGCAACCAGCAGACTAAAACAGATGCCTGTGAACACGAGGTAATCTTGGCCTAGTACATGGAAGCTGTCCAAAGCAGAGAGCCTGAGCTTTCTTTTGCAAAACCACAGGCTCAGCCTCCACCCATCCAGGTCTAAATACCTGCTGTCCAGAAAAGTACTGCCTTTCATCCACTTTGAATTTCCCATTTCTATACAGAATATGCTCTTATTCTGACATGAGGAGAACTGAAAAATTGTGCATTTCCTTCCTTGGGCCACAGGTTATTTGAGATGTGTTTACATTTCTGGATCCTGGGCTTATTTGTTAAAGATGATGCAACCACTGGAAGCTGCAGCCCATCCCTGCAATCTGTGGCACATTTCTGTAGTTTTAATTCCACCTAAGGCTTGCTAAAGTACAGCCAGATTTACCCCTCTATCTCCACCTGTCCATCTCCTCAAGCCCAAGAGACACACAGATGCTGCAGTGCAGGTGACCCTCTCTGCTGCAGCCTGGTCCCACAGGGGAGGGGAACCTGCTCCCCACCTGCCCCAAGCTTTGTGGGACACAAGGGTGACTGCTGCAGCCCAAACAGCCCTGTCCTCGTTTCAGGCTGTTTGGTGAGGCAGGAGAGATCTGCTCAGCGATACAGGGAGCTGTTGCAGGGAGGAGTGGTGTTTGCAGTCATTTTAACTCCTCCCAAACACAGCAAAGTGGTGATTTTGTGGCTTCATAGACACTGATTTTGGATGACGGCAACAGAGAGATGAAAGCCCAACAAAGGGAACTGAGCAGCCCAAGCTCTGGCAGCGACTCTGCTGCTTTCCCATGCTAGAACAGCAAGCACACTCCACCCCTCAGCAAAAGCAGCCATCAGCTCTGTAAATATTTCAATCCATTTCCTCTAAACTGTCCTAGCCCTAAATTAAGCACCAGCAAGGAGCAGGCTGCAACCCCGAGCTCACACATCACCACCAGGCACGGCAGCACGGCAGAACTGCACAGCTCCAACACCAGCACAGCACAGCCAAGCGCCTGTCACCTGCTGCAGGTGCTGAAGGTGAGCTCTGTGCTCACAGAGCCTTGGGGTCTCTAAGAGCCTCTCTGTTCCCATCTCAAAGGGTCCAAAACCACGTTGGTAAAGCCTCAGCACGCACAACTGCAGAGCTCTGCAGAGCTGTTCTCAGTGGAAGCACACCCCTCACATTTTCAAATGGATTTTCTTAAGCACTCTGACCTTGTAGGCTGTGGCTGCTACAGATGGAGCTGTCCTAGAAACACAAGGCAGTTTTCAAAGGGATGGAGAAAACGGGAGAATTTGCTAAAACAACAGGACTTGGGTGATGGAATTCAGTCAACACGTCCCTCTTAGCAGCTACTACACTGCAATGCTTAGGTGGAACATTCCTGAATGAGGACATCCTATCAGAATTCTGAGTCTTGCTGTGCTGATGACTGGAATTCAGTCCCGGCAGAGAACAAGGAGAACTGCAGTCACTGAACAGAGATGAGTGTAGTCCTATACCAGATCTACATAATCACCCAGGAATGAGCCTCTAATGGCCATCACACATTACAGACCTGCCTTTTCTCAGCTCAGTGAGACACAAAGAGATGCTACAGGGCTTGCAAGAGGAGGGGAGAGATTCAGCGGATCCAGACTGAGCAGCATGAAAATCTGAGGAGAAGGATCCAGGGGTCAGAGTGAGGCAATGGGACCTTTCTAGGAATAAAAAAAGGGTGACCACTGCTACATGTCATGTATGAGGGACCTGCTGCCTCTTTTTTGGTAGGTCCTAGTGGGTACAGAAAGCAAAACAGTGGCTAAGGGAAGATCCATCTCTGCCTCAATCACTGCAGCAAGCTTTCTTTCACCTTTGCATTCCTGAAAGGCATAGAAATGTTCTGAATGACGCTTGTTCACAGTAATCATTATATGCAGTTTGCTTTTTCAAGAAGTTATAAATAACCCCCTGACTGGAGGTAAGGAGCTTTCGGCACTCTGGAGAAGGCAAAGCTATTAAAGAGATTGGAGCAGCCTTGTTCTCACTGCTCCCCACAGCCCAGGACTGCTGCAGTTAAAAGCTTCCTAGTTAAGACTCATTTAATGGCATTAGAGAGGCACTGACAGCCAGGCAGGGGGTTATAAAAAGCCCAATCCCTAACCCATCTAACTGGGATGGCATCAGAGGCACCCTGCAAGGTGGGCAAGCAGCTCTCCAACCAAACTGCCAAACAAGGGGAAAGCTTCCACAGGGACAGGGCATGAGAGGTAACAATGTCTTGATACAAGCAGATGCTTGGTGTCCACTACAGTCTCAAAAGGGAAAGATGAGAGGCAGGAATGGCCCCCTGCCTGGGGCTAAGCCAGGGCTCCTTAAACAACTGGGGTTACACAGGAGTCAGAAAACGGCAACAGTGTGACAGGAATAGCAAAGCCCTTCACCATTGAGAATCTCTGCTCCCTGATTGTGTTGCCCACTGACAAGCACTAACTTCCCCATGGCAACTGCAGCACTTGTTCTTCAGAGGAACAGAAATATAAAATAACTGTGCAGCCTCCAACAGCCCCTGTGCTTTTGTCCCACGTGAAAAATATCAGCCTGCGTGCTCTGTCTGTGCCACATTGCCCCTGGACCTGCCATAGTCACTCGGGGCTGCCTGCTTCATCCTCCTCCTTCTCTGCTCTCCTAGGAATGTCCACAGCTACACTCATGGCTGACACAGCTCCACAAGGAAAACGACCAGTTACCTTCTTAATATTAGGAACTCTGCCAAGAAAGCACCAAAGCTGAGGCTCAGCCTCCCACCTGGACAGGAGCCATGAGCAAGATCAAAGTACAAAGAGAAAGCCCAGCCCCGCTTCCCTCCCCACACTGAGGCCCACAGGGCTCTTACAGACCGTCTCCCTCCCAGTCAGCATGATGTCACCAGCAGGGACAACCAAAACCTGGGCACAGGGAAGTGCTGCACTACTGCCCAGATCTACAGCCCCAACTGCCTGAGGGCAAAACCTCAGCATCAGCTGGACTCAGCCTGTCCTGGAGCAGGAAGAGGTAGAGACAGGCAGGAATGGAAAGCTCTTCTCACTACCCTGGCATTTCCCCTCTCACGCAGTGGAGAGAGAAGGTCTGCAAGCAACCATGTGACTCCTCTGATTTAAGGAGGTGCATGAAAACCTTCCCAAAGGTCAGGTGGAAACCAGATTCACAACTTACCCACTAGTGCAAAACACAAAGAAGAGCACTAGGCAGGGGTACAGGGAGAAGAGCTACAGGTTCTTCCCAAAAGGGAAAGAAGGAGCAGCAAATTTTCCAATGGCTACAAGTGGGGAGCAGATAACACTGCTGAGGTTACAGCCTCATGAACCAGAGCCCAGCTGAGCACAGAACATTCTTTGGGCAGGCTTGGGGTCCGTGCTGCTGCTCAGCTTCCAGTGACTCTTCACAGGACAAAGGCCAGTGATGAGAGCAGCAGGGAGGAACACTCTGCAGTCACCAAAGGGAATTACCTGGATGGTGATGGTTCCCTTTCTGCTGTCTGTCTGCAGGTGGATCTCCAGCTCTGGCAGGGCCTTCCCTTCCGTCATCAGCCGGTGCCGCAGCTTCTCCAGCGCATCGCTGCCGTTGGAGATCAGCTCCCGGATAAACACCTGGGGACCAGACACAGCCTGACCCTGCAGCCTGGCCCTGCAGCCTGCCCTGCCCCTGCACAGCACCCCCAGACACCTGGGACTCACTGGCTCCCACAAACTAATTCCCAGCTCCCCAAACTGTGCTGCCCCATTATCTGCCAGGAAAACCGTTTGTCCCAACTCAATGTGAAACTGCTCTGTGAGCTCAAGGCTCACTTGGCTATTCATACAAATTGTTTCAAAAACACTTTTTCAAGGTGTCTTAAGAAAACATCATTCAAGAAAGCCTGACATGAAAGCTCAGGACTCACTGGGAACTGAACAGTTATTCTTCCAGCTCAACCATTTTGGATATATCCCTTGACACAGACAGGGCTTTGACAACAGAAGATCTCCCAGAAAGTTGTGGGTGTCTTACCTCTTTCTCCGAGTACAGGGAACGGGCAACAATGTCCAGCAGTTTCTTTGTTTCAGCCTGGAACTCATGCTTAGAGGCTGCACCTGGAAAAAAGATTAGGGTTGGGGTTGTTCAGCTTGGAGAAGAGAAAGCTCAGGGAGCACTTAGAGCCCCTTCCAGTGCCTAAAGGGGCTCCAGGAGAGCTGGAGAGAGATTTTGGACAAGGGCCTGAAGCAACAGGACAAGGGGGAATGGCTTTACACTGCCAGAGGGCAGGGTTACGTGGGATATTGGGAAAAAATTCTTCCCTGTGAAGGTGCTGAGGCCCTGGCACAGCTCAGAGCAGCTGTGGCTGCCCTTGGATCCCTGGAAATGTCCAAGACCAGGCTGGATTAACACATCTGTACAGCCACCCCTGCAGGTAGGGAGCTGTGCACAGGAAGAGGTACCTCCTCAGCTGAAAGATCATCCTTGGCCTTCTAAAAATACCAAGAAGCGTTAGAGAACTCCTTTCTCCTGCAAGAGGCATTAGAAAACTCTGGGAAAACACAAGGAAAAGCCACTAAGTCCCACATCACCTCTGCCATGCCTTGCTGGTGAGGATGTACATCCCCCAGGGATGGGGTGAAGCTGGAGTGTGGGCAACCAGCACATCAACCCCACCAGGGACTTTCACAGCCTGGCAGCCTCAAAAGTACCTCCCAGGAAAACCACAGAGGCACAGAGTTAAGATGTTATTTCTATGCTGGAATAACTCATTGCTCAGACTGCTTTAGAGCACCTCACCCTGAGGCTGTGCAAAGCAATTGATTCTAGCTAAAGGGCTGACACCAGGACTCTCATCACACCTCCATGATCCACAGCAATGATCTGGGCAGGCACAGCTTGCTTCTGGGACAGAAAATTCTTTTCACCCAATTCCAGAGCCTCCACACAGACACATGACCATCATCTGCCTGGCTAAGCCCATGGATGCACTCTTGATGTCCTTGTTTCTCAGTAAAAGCCATTCTGACCTCCAAACCCAGTTTTGGGAGGTGATGGTGCAACACAGATTGAAAGGATGTGGTGAGCAATACCTGCACTTCCTCCAGAGGCAGCAGCGCTGCTGAGGAGGCCTCACCTGCACCACACCTTGACCCAGGTGCACCCCAAGAGTGTCCCCACAGGACCTCTGTGCCCAGGCCCACCTTTCACGTTCTCTGTGTTGCTGATGATGCTGTGCAGGGGCTCTTCCTCCTTGCTCTCTGCTGTTTGAGTGCTGTACCTCTGGACAGCAGGAATGCTGGAGGCAGGAACGCTGTGCTGCAGGCTCCAGCCGTGGAGTATCTGTCTCTGCAGACATGCTGCTCCTTTTGCTAAGGACACAAATGAAGATATTTCAAAACACATCAGCACAAATCCAGCACCAACAGGAGGACTCCTCAGAGGTCCCACCTAGGTATTCCCATGGGATCTACACTATCTGAACAGTTCCCTCACAATCCAACACCCACCATTCCCCTCCAAAACTGCCTTCACTGCATAAAGAGGGCAAGTTGCTACTTTGGCTCCTCTGATTTAAAATTTTATCCAGAAGATGACAATTAGCAGCTTTTCCACTGAATTAACCTGTCAGGAAGAGGCAGTCTGCAGCTTTCACTGCTGTTACCTGGCTAAGCTGAAGACAATTCCCACACCACTGCCTGTGAAAATATAAATTGGCAATAAATGTTTGGCCCTTGACTGTCCAAGCACAGGGATTACATCCTCCAGCAAAGCTGAGTCCAAGGCAAGCAGCACATGCAAGGCCACCAGTCACAAAATCAGTGAGGAAAATGAGAACAGTCAGGAAATGGCACAAGCTCCCTTAAGGTCAGGGATTCCCCATTCTCCTCTTTTCATTATGCCCAGGGAACCCAACAGTCTTCTCTCTGTTGGGGGATGAATCAAAGCCACACGTGGTCACAGAGAGACCACTGCAGCACTGCAGACCTCTGTCCAAAGCCTGTTCCTTGGAGTGATTTCTGAATTGTTGGGAGAATGGCCTGTGCCAGAGCAGGATCCCAGGGGGTGCAGACCTGGCCCTGCAGCTGCCCTGGGGAAGGTGGCATCTTGGCCTCCTCCACTCCTACAGTGAACACAAACAGACTGGACTGGTCTGGGAAGCAGAGGAGGGAGCAGGACAGCCTGGGCACAGCCAGGAGAACATGGATAAGCAGCAGAAGTGGCTGGACGCAGTGACAAGCTCAGGTTTTCCTTACAGCTCCCTCTGTGCCTGTTGGCTGTTTCATCCAGCAAGGGAAGGAGGCAAACCCTACACCTGACATTTTCAGGGGTCATTTATTTAGATGACTGAGTACAAAAACACCCAAAGACTGATCCAAACCCCATTTGCATGGTGAGAGTCCCAAAGCACATCTGTGATCTCCTTGGAAACAGCTTCCATGGCCACCCCCTGCCCTCCAGGCCAGCTGACATGCTGCGGGAGCTCAGCTCCCTCCTGAACCTTCCTCCACCTTGCCACCATGCTGAGTGAACTCAGCATTCCAGCCTTTTCATCAACATCCCTCATCCTCTAACTCAGGCTCACTTCACAAGTGCTCTGCAAACCTCCTGCCCCCACAGCAGGTCCTACAGTCGGTGTGGCCATCAAGACCAGGGCTTGCTGCTCCAGACCATCATGCTGGGCTCTCACTTGCTTCAGATCAGGTGAACATGAAGTGAGCTTTAACAGCACTTCTGTCTCCTGCACCTCATCCTCAAGAGCTGACAGAGGAGGCTGTCAGTCCTCATTCTTCCTCCTCCTCCTCCTCACAGAAAGCTTTGAATCAAGATCCACTTCTCCAGCCAGAAGCTTGAATGACTCCCCAGTCATTCTGCCCTTAAAGAAAAGAGCCCACAAATAGTTCTAAATGCATCTGCACACCTCCCACACGCATAGCTGTGCTCTGCGTCACAAGCTGCTCTGCTGCAGAATCGCAGGACACGCTCTGGAACTTCCATTCCCCTGCTGGGATCCTCTGGGCAAGTGGCAAGGAAAACAACCCGGGGGGCTGAGGTGGAAAGCAGCAGAGCACTCGCTCTCCAGCCCCTCCAGCTTCAGAGGGGAAGGGCCTGCAGCTCAGGGTTTATATATTTTATTTATGCGTTCACATCTTTTATACACATTTTATGCTGGGTGCTGTAGGATACTGCATACGTAAGCACACACACATCACATTTCCCAAACAGCAGAAATAAAAGAGAGAATTTTGCTCCTTTCCTGATGCCAGGATCCAGAAAAGACAGATCAGAAGCAGCTTAAAACCTTACAGTCACTTATATCATCAGATGTCCAGGCAGCAAAGCCCCAGAGCCCCCACACAGGTCACCCCCCAGCCCATGAACACCAGCTGACTCTAGAAACTACAGCTTTTTATGATTTTATTTCTGGCTATTTATAATTGTTGATGTATTCACATTTTTTGCCTCTCTACCTCCAAAGCACAATAATAAATCACCACCCATCAATTCGGAAGTTACTGTCGGATGTGTGCAATGTTTGGTCTTATCATCCTTAATTAACAGCCTGTCCCATGCCAGGGAGACACAGCTCATTAAATGCAAGCTGCAGCATCTTCAGCCCATTTGCCTCTCCAGAGTCCTTGCCTGGAGCAAGGGAGCAGGAAAGGCTCCTGGCTATTCTGGGTATAAAATCACAATTATCAGCACACAAGAGCTGTTGAGAAGCACCTGCTGAGGTAACAGGCTCTGTGCTACTCATAATGAGCCTCAGAAACAAATTCCTAAGCCCAGGAGACAGAGAAGGAATGGCTCTTGCCCCAGATAAGCACTGTGATGTGTTGGGGCAAATCAGGTCGTTTGATATTCAGTTAATCAAATGCAGAGCTCTACCACAGCCCAGACCCCTTCCTGTTCCCATCACTGCACTGTGAGAGATGGAAAACCCCACAACACTCCCCAATTCCACTTCTCTGTGATCCCAAGAGATCCTGTGCCCACCACCACAGACCTGCCTCACACACTCACAGCAGAGACAAGGACCCTCAGGGGCTCCTTTCACCAGGAAGCCTCAGTGAGCCCCCAGCCAGGCCCCCAGGAAACAGCCCCTTCTGGAAAAAACACTGCAGTGAGCAGAGCCAAGCACCAGCCAGAGATTTAGAGTGGGAAACCCTGCACAAAGCAATTTGTGGCTTAAAACAAAAGAGAAGAATTTGGGTCAGCAGGAATTACCACACCAGCTCCAGGCTGGGCAGCTGGGAGCCCTGGGAAGCTCATGCAGGGAAGAGCTCCAGCAATTAACACTCCCAGCTGAGATCTCCTTACACAAAAGGGCACCAGATCGCCTGGAATCTGGGGAGAAGAGATTCCCTGACTGACCTATTCACACCAACACATCTCCCAAAAAGCTCTCCACCAGCTCCAGCCTCTGAAACCCTGAGAGCAGAGAGGAAACACTGCCAGCTCTGCCCGATGAGGGAAGGGATGCCTGTCCCTGCAGCCTGGATCCAACCGAAGGGAAACACCTCCTGCCCCTCCCTCTTTATCCCCACCCCACACAGCTTCTGCTCACTACTTTTTCCCTGAGGAACCTGAATAACAGGTTAAGGAATAAAACTCTGGCTCTGCTGGAGTATGTCTAACCCACCAGAGGCAGCAGCTTTGTTCCCAGACATGGATGCTAACAAGTCTCTGGGGATTTCTGTGGAGAAAAAGCTGGATTGCCCATAAACACCCAAGGGGCACTCTGTGACACAATAAATCTGACAACCCAACCCTGAAAGTGACCCAATTTGTCACACAATATCCTCTGTCACATTTTATCTTCATAACCTGCAGGGAAACCACAGACCACACCAACACCACACAGATCAGTCAATTAGGGGCCACACAACAGATAAGGAAACAGAGCACAGCAGGGGCTGCTGGAGAGACAGGCAGGACATTCCTCACCAGGCTTTGGTTAAGGGCAACTCACAGGCACATTTCCAGCCCACGAGGGCCTCGATAAGGGAGCACACCCCATAACTGAGGCCTCAGAGCCTGGATTTTTCTTAGCACTCACTCCCATCAGCTGTCTGAGGTGAAACTTCAAGTGCACCTTGGGAAATGCAAACCCTTCAGGCTCATCTGTAAAGTCCCCTGGTACTGACATGGTGAGAGAACAGCAACGCTGCTGCCTTCTGCTCTCATGCAGGTACCTGGGCTGTGCACACTGTGTGAGCTGGGACACGCACTGGGACATGATCTGAATGTGCTGTGCAGCCTGTGTGAGCCAGCAGGTACCTCTGCATGTCCCGTGCACCTTATATAAGCCAGGAGATGAACTGGGAGTGCTGTATGAACCTGGACATAAACATGGATATGGTAAATACCGCTCCACGAGCCAGGACATGAACCTCACCATGCCACATGACCTGAGCATGCCATACACCCCGAATGAGGCAGGACATGACCCTGGAGCCGCTGGTTGCCCTGGACGCGCTCTCTGCCCGACACGAGCCCGCGCTATTCCCTGCACAGGCCCACAACAGCTCGCCCCTCCCCAGGAAGGAGCGTTGGGCGTTCTCGGGTCACTTCACCGGGCGCCGTGAGCGCTGCTCCCGCGCTGCCGGGCCGGCGCCCGTTCCGACTCTGCCGAGCGGCCACGGCCGGCACCAGCCGAGAGCGACGGGGCGCTGCTTGTGGGACACGGACCCTCCGCACCTCCAGAGGACGCAGAAGGCCGAGCGCAACTCCGGGCAGGCGCGGCCGTCCGGGCCGAGGCATGGAAGTGCGGCCGTCCCCTCAGCCCGGGGGCCCGCGCCCCTCACGCCGCCCGTCCCCCCCTCACCTGCGGGCGGGCGCAGCCGGGGCACGGCCCCGGAGCACCGCAGGGCCGCGAGGAGACACCGCCCGCCCCGCGCCGCCGCCATGCCCGCGCTGCCCTCCCGCGGCGCCCGATGATGACGTCACGGCGCGGGGGCGCGCGGAGTCCCCCGCGCGCGGGCTGTGCGTGACGCGCGCGCGATGACGTCAGGCTGCTCCTCGGCCCGCGCGCGCTGCTTCCCTCAGGGCTCCTCCTGGCTCCCCTCACGGCCCCGACCGCCCGAATCCAGGGGCACCGGGGCTCGCTCCCCTCACGGCCCCGACCGCCCGAATCCAGGGGCACCGGGGCTCGCGCCCCTCACGGCACGGGCTGTGTCCCCTCACGGCCCCGCCTGGATACCCTCACGGGGGCGTTTCCAAGGCTCTGCTAGGAGGTCGGACGCCAAGCCCGGGACACCGTTTCCAAACCGTTCCTATTACGATGGTTAAAATCCTGTTCGTGTTTCTGAGGACTTACTAGGAAAGCGAGTCAGACACAGGTTACAAACCCACCCTGCTCTCCCTATGGAGACACCCCTGCGGGTATCTCACAGTGAATGGCCTCGGGCGCCCATCCCACGGGCCGGGCTGCGGCAGGAGCTCGGCAGTCGCAGCTGGCAGAGCTCCGTGCACCGTGGCTCTCCTCGTGTCCCCACAGAGGGGGCAGAGGGCCGAGGAAAGGCTGCGCCGGGCCGGGAGCAGTCCTCAGGGAGCCCCTGTGTGCCACACCTTGGCCAGGCACCCTGCTCGACTCTGAGCCAATTGCTTAACATCTCATTTTTCCATTTCTCTGAAACTCCTCATCCCCCGGGGCTGTTTTAGCGTACATCATCGAGATCTAAGCGGCCGAGGTACTGGAGAAAGGCTTTGGATGGGACACGGGTGAGCGAGGAAATGAACCACTCTGGCGAGAGCCGAATTTGGAACGTGCACGAGAGCAGAGCCTGGCCTCGATGAACAGCACAGCCAAAAATAAAAGATGGAGCAGGTCTCTTTCGGT
Organism: Cettia cetti; assembly: GCA_013401135.1. Classification (NCBI taxonomy): domain Eukaryota; kingdom Metazoa; phylum Chordata; class Aves; order Passeriformes; family Sylviidae; genus Cettia; species Cettia cetti. The sequence goes on along the minus strand of VZUI01047829.1, from coordinate 97,341 downwards.
GAGCACTAACCACTTCCAGACCGGGGAGCTTTCAGGAGGGAACCGTGCCCACTGAACAGAGCCAGCTTTTTAATCCCAGGCCCGGGGGAGCTTGCTGGAAAGCTCCGTGTGCAATTCACTTGTGCTTGCAGCTGATCTTTTGGGACTACACCGAGCCGAGTGTCATTTTGGAGGTTTCCTATCTGACAAACAGCCGCACGGAGCAGCGTTTGTGGGCACTCGATGTTACGGATTAGGTGCAACAAACCCAGCACGAGCCTCTGCATCACTGACACCCTTCTGCTGGCTGCATTTCCACCTGGAACCAACTCCAGCCCTTCATCGAGATTCCCTGTGCTGCAGCCAAAACCAAAATGACTTCTGAGCCGGTTGCACACTTCCCCTCCTCTCGTTGTGCTCACTGCTTCCTCCCGCTGACCCCAGGGCACTCCCGAGAGCGGCGCGGTAGCAGAGCTCTCGTGCCTGCTGTGGAACACCTGAATCCTCCTCCCGCCTCTCCCTGGGTGTGCTTGGAGCATGAGCCGTGAAATGAGCTCCTGCAGGGCTCGCAGGGGATCTGATACAGATCCTCCCCTCTGCCCGGCTCCTTTCAATGATCCACGGGCTGGCTCCAACTGCCTCCAGTCTCTGGCCTGGCTGTGTCCTGCTCTGCATTTGAATCCCCGACTGTGGAGAAGCGCAGGGAGGCACAGACTGCCCTGCACAGCAACCTCCGCACTGCTCCCCCAGCTGCAGGCTGGCCGCTCCATCTTCCCTGCACTGGAAGAAGCACGGGCTGAAATTCGCTTTGGGAGAAGCACCCGACGCACACCCAGATCACCCTGTAAGCATGAACTGCTGTCACTGCTGTCCACTGCCACCGGCTGGAAGGGACAGCACCTACTGCTGCCCTTCAACAGCGACCGAGGGACTGTCCCAGCCTGTTTGGCAGGAGGGCTCCTCTTCCTCCCCGCTCTGTTCTAACGCATGCGGGAGGCAGCCGGCGCGGGGAGCACCCACACAGGAGCTGGGGGCAGATCCGTGTCCCGGGGGGACAGGGATGAGCCATGAGGGGAAGCCCATCTGTGCGGGCAGCTCGGGGAAAGCTCCCAGCCTGCGGCGGCAGCAGCGGCGGCAGGAGCCAGCAGCAGAGCGCAGCAGGGTGGGCAGCTCGGGAAAAGAGCAGAGAACCATTGCCGCAGCTCGACGTTCAGATTTAAGCACCTTCTTCCGCTCCAGAATTCAGTGAGGGGAAGGTCTTACTCAGCATCTTCGGTAGTAAAGCTCCTGCACAAGCTCCAGTGCACTCTCACCTTACAAATCCCCGTGTTTCTAGGATGCTCCCCATCAAAGACAGGGACTTGCAGAAGCCAGGCCCATCCAGACTTCAGATATGCCGAATTTCCTGTCAACACTCACAGGAGACTGGAGTGAAGCCCCCCCGAGGCCGCAGGGACCGCACCCCCAGCCCGTCCTCAGGTTTGATTTCAGCTTTGCATTTCCCTTCTCTGCCTGGTAAAACATCTGCTCTTACCTAACACACCTGGGTACTGCACCTACATCGCTCCCTTGGCGCTGTGATCTCGCCACACTTAAAAATTATTCCGGCATTTGCTTCCCGTGCGTTGTTTTCCTCCTCTCTTCCCCGGGCATTGGCACCGAGCGAGCTCGGTGCTCCAAGGAGGGCCCAGCTTATCCACATCCGGAAGCGGCGCCGCTGCCTTTAAAATGGAGGCTACTCAGAGGAATTAGTGAGCTCGAGCGCGGTTATCTCAGCCTCGGGCGTCAGGCTCCGCTGATCCTCGCGGGCACCAGCCAAGTGGAACCATCCTTCAAATCCAAGCAGTTTTACCAGCTTTTATTAGAAACACCAGCACATTTCAAGTTTCCTCTTTTTGATCACAAATATAGTATTTTTCCTCTTTTTAAGTACACAGCATGAGACACAGCATCAGGGCTTTCCATCTTTTTTTTTTTTTTTTTTTTTTTTTTTTTTTTTTTTTTCTTTTTTTTTTTTTTAACAGCGATTTCTTTTGGACAAGCTTTGAGTTTAGTGTTCACTGACCTCACCCCAGCCCCAAATTTTGACATCTTGAATTGCTGAAGACAATTGTGTGGACAGATGAATCCAATGGTAGTGAAAAAGGACAAGAGTTTAAAATTTGCAAGTAAAAGTTGAAGCAGAGACCCTCTCCGGTTAAAAAGGATGAAGTGGTGCCGCAGCGCACAGCAGAGGGACAAAAGCTGAGATAAAGATTTGCTCTTTTCCCGTTCTCCCCGCCCAGGGTCCCGATTTAAGGCTGGAGGAAGCGCTAAGGGGGTGTGAAGAGCCACGAGTGCCCGGAGCTCCCAGGGCTCGGGCACTGCCCGTGCCAGCACAAGGGGCACTGACCCCTCCTCGTGGTTTGAGCTCACACCTACGCTGGGAAATTCTCCCTGGACTTTTTAACTCCACTGAGGGGAGGAGGAGTGAGTATCCCAGGGACGTGAGGGCGTGGTGACAGGATATTAAAGGGAACATGTACATGATTTGTTATTTTTTATTCCACAGAAAACCCTCAAATCTAGACTCAGAGTTAACAGCAGAAAAATAGTGTTAAAGTCAATAGGTTCATATTTTACTGTAGACTAAATAAATTAGCCTAGAATTAACTCAATACTCTCTATTTTCCTTTCATTGGTGATCCTTCTCTAAATTAACGCAGTTTTTAAAAAGCAACGGCTATTAATAATTTATTCCAGTTAACCCTTACGGATGAACACCTGCAAAGATGTCTGGGAACCATTCCCCTCTCCTCTCCCTCCCCGAAAAGGAAACAATGGCTAAGGGTGCTGTAAAACAGACATGCTAGCTACAATATCCATGGATCGTGCCTCTCCTACCGCTGCTCTGCCTGCTCCGGGTCGTGAGTGAATCGTCATAGCTATGTCTTACAAAGAACATGATCGAAAAAAAATATATAAATAAATAAAAACCTTAAACATTCTTACATGGATTTTAAAGAACAGAATACATGTTAAAAACTTCAGTAATTTATATCAATTTTAAGCAATACTTTATATACAATGGAAAAAAGACATGCATAGTCCAAATACAATGTTGAAAACAGCATTTTCATAACAAAAAACCCAAACACTAAGTGTTAATACCATGTACATGGATTCAAGAAGGACCACCCTTTTTGTCTGTTGCACACAGTTTATTTAACAATATGATATTATAAGTAAGAAATGAGTTTTTTTTTTCTTTTTACCATTCTATACAGTGATTGAATCTTCTTGGATTTTCTTATTTATAGTAATTATAGCGCTTGCATGATTTACACTAGAATTGCTTTCCTCGTTTCAAGTTTCACACAGAAGAAAGAAAGAAAAGAATGTTTCTTCTCTATCCAGATCAGCACGGCCTAAGAGTGATCATCCCTATTTCATCTAAGACCAGTTTTATCAGAGAAACAAAGCAACAATTTCTACATCTGCAAGACAAGGATTTTGGCGTTGGCCAATGTGTGCAAGAGTCAATTCCTATCTTCCCAGGGGTAATACTTCAAACGCCTGCAGAGTTCACTATAGAAAACAAAAATCTTCCCGCCATGTGTCAAAGTTACCGGGATACGCTATAATGTTGCATTATTTCAGGAAACAGTTTCTGAATATTATTTTTTTTTCTTCTTTTAAACGCAAATGTTTAAAGTCTTGAAAATACAAATAAAAAATATGAATATAATGAACTTGTTTTCCCCGTTAAAAAAAAGGTATGAGTCAACAGCAACAAAAAAATAAAAACCAAAAAAACCCACAAAAGAGACCAGATATTTTAACCGCCTGGCTTTAACAAAAAAATATATTCTTTGTATTGTTTTTTTTTTCTTTTTATTTTTAAACAGCAATTAATTCTTCCATCTGTAGGAAGCAGCAGTTCCATCTAGGATTCAAAACAACCCAGATGTCTGAATTTTTCAGTACAAAATATCCAAGAACACGAAAGGAAAGAAGAAACAAAAGTGATGCTCCCATAATGCTACAAACCCTCCACAAATTTCTCTAATGTGTCCCCGGTGGTGTCACCGACCAGAGACAATTCGTTAGACAACGCGCTGCGGTTGGGGGTGTTTAGTTGGGGAAGCATTGCACTCTGTTCTGGGTTGCCCAAGTGTCCCTGATCCATGGAGCTAGCCATAGTGACTGCGAGTCCTGGGTGGGGGGAACCAGTCTGGGGAGAGACGTGGTGCGGTGACGGTTGGGGCTGTATCCTGGGTGACGGGCTGGAATGTGGTGGCTGGGACTGGGGACGGGGAGACTGAACGGGCGCTGGGGACCGCACCTGGTTGCTGAGGGAGGTGGCGATCTGCTGGCCGGGGAGATGAGACGCCTGCGGCTGTCCTGAGAGCATGTGCTGCTGTGGGCTCATGGGGTTGGGCTGCCCGGGGGACCCTATCTGCTGCTTCATCTGCTGCTGCTGCAGGATGCGCTGCTGCAGGGCCTGCTGGATGTTAGGAGCGCCGTCCGCCCCCAGGCCGGGCTGGCCCATCTGGTTCAGCTGTCCCATCTGAGCCATCTGTCCCATGGAACTCCCCTGTATGGATAGGTGCTGCTGCATCCGCTGCTGCTGCATGGCTTGGGGGTAACCTCCCGGGCCTTGGGGCTGCTGGAACTGGTTGTGCGCCGCCATCCCTCCTGCCATGCCGGCCCCTCCCTGCTGCTGCTGCTGCTGCTGCTGCTGCAGTAGCTGCCGCCTCAGGATCTCGCGGTACTGCGGGCTCATGTTGGCCATGCTGGGGTTGTGGCTGGGGTTCATGATGTTGATCGCTTGTCCCTGGGGGTTCATAGCTCCGATCCCTTGCTGCTGCGGGGGCACGCTCGGTCTCTGCACTCCGGCTTGCATCGTGTTCATGTTCTGCAGCCCCGCCTGCGCGTGCATGCCCGGCTGTTGCATGCCGGTCTGCGGCTGCTGCATCCCGGGCTGGGGCTGTATCCCTGCTTGCGGCTGCATCCCGGGCTGGTTCGCCACGTATTTGGCCGTTCTTTGCTTTATAAAAGCTGCCATAAGCTGGGGGTTGGATTTAAGGATATTAAGAACCTGCTGTTGCTGCTGCGGAGAACTCGGCGATTTCAAGGTCCTCAGCAAGTCCTGAAGTGCATTGGGGGTGATGCTCCGCGGCGGCGGCTGCTGCACGCCCGGCATCCTGGGCCCGGCCACGGCTTGCGGCGTCGCCATGGGCATCACCGGTCTGGCCATGCCCGGCTGCATCGGCTGCTGCTGCGGCATCGGCGGCGACTGCCACTGCCCGGGCTGCATGTTGGACATCACGGGGCCGCTCACGGGGTTGGGCCGGGGTACATTCATGCTGACTTGCGGCATCTGGTTCACGGAGCCCACCGCGGGGTTCACGAGTCCCGGGCGGCCGGGAGGCAAACCGTTGTTCATGTTGTTGACCCTGTAGAGCTGCTGCTGCTGCTGCTGGGCAGCCTCTCTCTCGATCTGCCGAGCCGCTTCCACGGCGGCCGGCGGCGGCTGGGCCGGCGGCGGCGGCGCGGAAACCGGGTTCGCGGGTTTTCCTGTCGAGACGGTGGTGGGGGGCTGGGTTCTGGACACGCTGGGAAAGCCGGCCGGTGACATACTTACAGGGGAGGGCTGGGGCTGGGGAGCTGGCTGCGGCGTCTGCGGTGTACTTGGCTGCTGCGTAGGGGTACCAGGCGTTGCTGAGGTAGGAGAAGGCAAACTTTGCTGAGGCACGTTTCGGGTGTTCATGGTCGCCATCCTTCTGCGCATGAGCTGGGCCTGCTGCAGGCGGTGCTGGATCTGCTGCTGTCGGAGCTTGTGTTTGATATTGAGACAGAATGGCACGGGGCATTTGTTCTCTTGGCAGTGTTTGGCATGGTAGCAGCAAAGAGCTATGAGCTGCTTGCACACCGGACAGCCGCCGTTGGTCTTGCGCTTGCAGCCCTTGGTGTGCTGGACAACCCGCTTCATCTTCTGGCAGGATGGCAGGGAGCAGTTTGCGTTGCGGCACTGGCAGGCGTGGACGAGGGACTGGATGCAGCGCTGGATGCTCAGCCGTCGCGACTCCTGGGGGCTCTTGGACTGCTGCTCTCCTTGGCTGTTGCTCTCATCGTCCAGACCCAGGCCCCACTTGACCATCTTGTGGTCATGGCTCTTAGTGTTGTAGCAGTTGATGCAGAGGTCGTAGTCCTGCAAGAAAAGCAAAGCCGGGGCTCAGCTGCTGGCAGGGCACGAAGCACACGGGCAGAGAGCGGCGTGGTGCCAGGGAGCAGCCAGGCCCCTGTGCAGGCACACCTTGGGTGCTCGTGGGTACAAGCACGCAGAGCACAAAGTGCATGACAGTCACCGCTGCCAACAGCTGCCACCCCACTCCACACCTGCATTCAGGCAGGGATGTGGCTGCACAGCCTGTCCAGGCAGTGGGGCTGGGCTGTGGGGCAGGGAGGGCAGCAGCCTCAGCAAAGCCAGCCTGCAATCACAGCTCTTCACTGTGGCAGGCAGCAATGCAATCGAGGCTGTCTATCATTGTGTCATTCTGTTACATGAAAAAGTCTTGCAGAATTTTTTTTTTCCAATTTTTCCCTTTTGATGACGTTAACTGTTTATTTTTCTGTGATGCCTACTGGGGTGCCAAAACTTCCAACTAGTAAAACATATCTATGGTCACTCCTAAAAAGTAGGGTCTGGCTCTGCATTTATTTATCCTTAATGTAATTACTGACTAATAATTACTACCCTTAAAATATGTACTTTTTAAAATTTCTACACCACAGCAAGTTTCATGCAAAGACAGACACTTACCTGAAAACCCTCACATTTTTGCTGCCCTGTCCCTTTTTTGGCTGGAGGAAGGGCATTCCCTTACACAGAGGCACCCAGAGGCAGCCTAAAGGCCCTACCTCCTCCCACCACCTAATTCCCCCCGTGTGTCCAATCCATGCTCTGCAGCCTCGCCTCAAGGAGCTCTGCTCAGTGCTTTCCTCAGAGGGATTCATCAAGACTCTTCCCCCACAGACCTGGCAATAACTCGCAGTGTAAAAGGGAGGCTGCACTTATTCAAACTTCTTTTGTTCAGCTACAGCCAGAGGTCAACACAGGCCCTCCAAGAAGCCTCAAGTGTACCTGGACAGCCCCATGGATAACTTTAAAATTTGAGCAGTCTGGGATAGTGGAAGGTGACCCTGCCCATGGCAGAGGGGTGGAACAAGATGGTCTTTGAGGTCCCTTCCAACCTAAACCATTTTAAGATCCGCAATTCTTTAAAATTAAGTTAAAAACTTGTCTGTGCAGAGGATCAGTAGCAGAATAGACAATGCAGCAGAAGCCGTTCCAGAGCACTGGTGTTGAGCAACTAAAGTCACTTCTTCTAGAAGAAGAGGCACCCACCTCTTCTACCCACCTGGCAGCCACCTTCCCTTAAGGCTTAGCAGCCCTTTACCAGGAGGGGTTTAATTTGGAGGAACTTTGGGCAATATCTAAAAAAAACTCCCATCAAACTCAGCTGTAGGACAAGAGAGGGCCAAGTTCTGAGGTACCTCCCAGGCAGGGCAGTGCCACCAGCCCTCCCAGGCAGGGCAGTGCCACCAGCCCTCCCTGTGGCGCAGTGCCAGCCGTGCCGCACGTACCTCGCAGACAGTGCAGTGCCACCTGGTCTCCACGTGGTGCTTGCACTCGTTGCAGGTGTAGACGAAGCGATCCTGCCCCTGGGTGTGCAGCTCCACCAGCATGCACAGCGTGGACCACTTGGATCGGCGCAGGGAGGAGAACTCCCAGTGCTTGTCCCTGGCCAGGGTGAGGAAGGCGTCTCGCCCGTCCATCAGGTCACAGCTCAGCAACGGATCCGGGTCCACAATGGGGTGCAGGGTGTTGATCACGGGCCCGGCGTGTAAATGAATCACAAAAAAGACCTGCAGGTAAACGGGGAAGAAATGAGAGGCAAAGAGGTCAGGTAATGTTGCAGGAAGGAGCTCGTGTTCTCTGCAGTGAGAACCTTATCTAATTAACTTAGTTTAGGCTAATCTCTTCCAATATGTTGTTATGCAACAGAAACATTCCTGGCCCAACCACAGGGTTTATTCCTCCTGATTTTTCAGTTCTGAATATCACCACGCCTGCATTTACAGGAGTAAACCTTTCTCTTTTTACAGCAGATTTCCACAGTACCTCTTTATGCTTCTCCATGGTGGCGTAGAGCTTCTGAGACAGGTCATTGGACACGTTTGGCATGCTGGGCTTCTTCTTGTTAGCTCTGCTGATGCTGCTCTTATTCTTGTTGGTTTTTTTGTTGTTCTTTTTCTTGGCATTCTTGCTGTCGCCCTGGCTCCCCTGCAATAAAGGCACGGGAAAGATGTTACACTTTGGAGAGCTCTCTCCCATTCACTGGGCTCACAGTGACACACTTCTGCTGTCAGGAATAGAACTTTGTTCCAATGCCTGCAAATCAGCTCTCCTGTGTTAAATATATCCTATCTTCCAGGAAAAATCAAAAGCCAAACTGGCAGGCAAACAAATCCAAACACTGTTTAAAAATAGACTTTTTAAAGTATGTATACATTAAAAAATTCCCATTTTACTCTGATTATTTTTCCTTCTCCAACATCATACTTCAGCTTCCACTGCTTTAGATCTTGCAGCTGATGATAAAATGACACAAATAACAGGAACTTAAAATTCCAGGCGTGCGGTGCTTTGCTTTGCTGTGCATTTGGTGTATCATATACTTACTTGAGATCTGATTTAATGCTTGTTTTTACTGAACAGATTTAGGGCTAGGACACAGATAAGAACATGCAGGATTTGAACTGAAACCAACAAAACACATTATTCTCCATCCTGCAGACTTCCAGCTGCCCGTGCAGCTCCCAAAAAAATAACCTCCAAAACCTCCACTTTTGCCCAAGTTACAGCACAGACCACAGTGGCCGTACCCTGAATGTTAGATGTAAGTAAAGAGAGTGAAAATAGCAGATGATGCTATTTACATGACCTGGGAAAACAGAAATAACTTTTAGAGTTCTCATGTCCTTAATAAATCAAACCCCAAGCCCTCGGAAAGGAGGGCTCAGGAAAAACCCCCTCTCCAACTTCTAGAATGCTGGTCATCATAAAATTAAAAATAAGCTACTGAAATACTTGGATATATATAAATATAAATATACACACATGAACAGTATGTACAAGCAAACACAGGGTTTATCCACAGACTTATTTATTCCAGGAAAACAAAAATATTCTAACTGCAGAAAGCAATTCTATTTATAGACTGCTGCCATCCTTCCAGTCCATTAATTAGGCTTGGCCAGGAATTCCCTGTCTACTCCTGGGTTCTCTCTAACTAATTTTGTGGATTTTCTGACCAAACCTGTTTGGAAATTAAAATGAGACTATTTTATGGGGAAACCAGACTGAGCTCCAAGTGGCTTGTACGGATTCAGAAGTGACCTCTTTTATGTTCCCACCTTGACTGCCCCCAAGTTTCCTCCCACTGATGGAATTGGAGCCTGCCCTCCTTTGCCTCCACATCCTAAAACACCAACTGAGATCTTAAAATTTAAACACCAAAAGGAAGAACAGACTGAAACTTATCAAACGAGCCAAGTCTAAGTTTTCTTTCTACTCCACCTTTAGCAAGCTTATATTTGGCAAACTGTACAAAGTATTCCAAGCTGTTTTAAGAAGTTGTAGGGTTGTGTTTGTACCATTTCATTCTGACATTCAGCCAGATCAGCCAGAGATGCTGATGGACGGTTCCTGGGGGAGCCTCACCCCTTCAGAACCTTTGCCAAGAACTCTGACGATTTCCCACCTCTTTAGAGTCCCTTTGATACCTGCAGCATGTGCTCACTTGTAGGAAGCTTTCTCTTCACATATACAAAAATTAGGAAGAAATAAAGACAGATTTTGTGCCATTTCAGTACCAAGATCCTTGTGGTGCTTGGACCCAGGGAGATCCCCATTGCTGGGCAGTTTCCTCCATTAAGTGATCCACTTTAGGTGTTTGCACTGGGGAAGTTCTCACACCTTTAAATTTGCTCCTTTTCCTGAGTCAAGTGGCAAAGACCCCACTGTCCCACGCTTGCATGGCACCTCAGCAAGCTGGGTGAGGCTGTGTCCCCCTGCTGCCCAGGCACGGATTGGGAGCACAGGGATGTCCCCAGCCAAGCCTGCAGCAGCTGATTCTAGGCCACGACTTGTCTGAGTTCACAGTGAATTGTTCTGGGCTTTTTCCAACACCGTTTCCCCCCCTTAGATGCAGAGTAAATGCTCACACCACTGTTCTCCCTGATTTACTGGAAGTGATCCTGTTAGCAAGAGAGGGCTGCAGTCTAATTCCAAACCTTGACTTCCATTTCTTTCTTACAGCAGTGTTTGCTGAACTATCTCAATATTCAAAGTCACATTCAGAAGGAACAAAGTGAAAGTTGTTAACTTTGTGGCTCCATAAAAACATAGCCACAAACTGTATTAACTTTGAAAGAGCTGTTAAGGTTTAACAGAAGGAACTTTCTGACATCACAAAATTGATGGATTAAGCTCCATCCCTCCACATCAATCCCATGTAACCCAGACTGAAGACAGTCACAGCATCTAAGCTTAAAGGAGGCTTTCCTCAGTTAAAGCTTTTGGCTCTATCTCAATTTATTAGACTTCAGCTTTTCCTACAACATTTATTTTCAAAACATCTTGTTGCAAATCTCAAGTAAAAGAGACCGTATAAAAGTGCTGAGACCATTTGATTGCAGATAAAATCAAGACAGAAATAAAAATGAATGATAACATTCTGTCCAGGGCCCTGAAAAACCTGGAGTTTGGGTTTTTTTTTTGGTTTGGTTAGTTTTTATAGACAAAGAATGTTGGTGAAGGAACAGCACCATCAGGATCAACATTTCCCACCAACGCAAAGCCAGCAATAAACACTTTTCAATTTCAGCCCTTTGCCGTTGCAAATGACTACAAGTACCTGTGCTTAAATAACAGCCACGTTTCATTCAGCTTTGAAAAATCCAGCACCTTTCAAAATGCTGGAGGTGCTTTGCAAAGGTGTGAACCAGAAGCTCAGCCAAATGACTGTAAGCAAATGTAGCGTGGCAAAAGCAGCTTAACACATTTCTCTGAGAAGAGAGATGCTGAACTGACATAAGTGACTTCTGAGTCTGTTAAAGAAACCCAAACCAAGCCATCAGTAGATTTGTCAAACAAGAAGAAAAACAGAAATGCAGTTAAAGGGGCCCCCTGATTTCACGTCTGCTGTAAATGATCTTCTCTAGTTTATTTGATGTGACCTCTCTATATTGAAGCGTTAATTACCAGCTTTGTGAGCGAAGGGAAAATATGGCACAGAAAGCTAACCCACCTCTGTTGTTTCACTAGCTGCAGTGCTCTCTTCCTTCTTCCTCTCCTCCTCCTCCTGCTCCAACTCCTTAATGCTTTCCTCCAGCACATTGGGCCAGAAATCACCTTCAAAGTAAGGCAGCTCCTTGGCACTGGTCAGCCTGTCCTCGGTTGCTTGTTTGAAGATGTCCTGTTGAGCACATCACACCAGAGCAGGAATAAATAAATGAAGATCACTCAGGAGAGAGAGAGGAGAACCAGAGAAACAGCCCAGAGCTGCACTGAACAGCTGGGCCTCACCCACAGCCAGGAGCTGCTCCTGCCAGGGCTCCTTTTCTGGGGCAGCTCCAGATCCAGGCGGGCAATCCCGGCACAGCCCCACCCCTGTTCCAGCTGAGGATCAGTGCTGAGGCTTTCCTGACCCCCATCAAGCCATCAGTTCGTGTTCCTGGCATGCTGGGAGATACCAAGATACCCCTGGAAAATGCAGCTGACCCCTGCCAGGTTTCAAAACCCCCTTATCAGGAGACCCAGATTTCCCAGCTCTTTCCTACACCGATGACAAGCCTTGTTAGAGGCTCTTCCTACTCCACACATTTAGGAACTGTCATTTGCCATCAAAACATCAATTTTTTCCAGCACTGTCACTACCATTAAGGAATTCTTGTAAATTTTAGCATGAAAGGGGTGGCAAATGCTCCCTTTGCCACCTTCTACTTCTTTCCTTGGGTACATGTGTGATATTCTCCAGTTATGAAAATCATTCTTGTCACAAGGAGCTCTTTTATTTCACACTAGTGGGGTCCAGCTCCTCCAGAATCACCAGAAACAAACAGCTTCTGTAAACCTTGACAAGCTCCATATTTCCTTGCCTAGAAAATGCAGTGAAAGAAAAATACAAAGGCAGGCTCTTGCAGATCTCCCTCCACGCAGACACCAAACCTAAGGAATTTTCAGCCTGAAAGGCAGAACCTTAAGAAAATCTAAGAAAATGAGGACACTGGCTGAGAATAAACCCCTTGTACAACATTACTCCACTTTTCAGGTGTTACAAAACAACAGTACCTCCCTTCAAATGAAAACACTATAAAAATGAAATCAGAAATTAAGCCGTAACAAACCTTATAGTCATGAATGATCCTCTCAGCAAATGCCTTGTCCAGCATCTTCTTATACCATTCTTGCAAACGTTTGGGTTTGGGTATTTTCTGGTCAGGTGGGTGGCAGTGAAAGATGTAATCATCTCCTTCACTGGGGGGACAGGCCCAGATGTGCCCTGTCACATACCTGTGTCACACACAACAAACAACATCTGTGACTCCCACCAGAAAACTCAAACCTAGTTATAAATGTAGATCGCTGGCCTTAGTTTTTAAATTTTTAAAATATTTTTTCTTTGTCGCAAAGATGCTGAGGCAATAACCCGTATCTTGAGAAGGGATAAGGTCAGGGATGTAATAATGAAGCTCAAACATCAAGGGAACCTCTGATCAAATGAATGATGTTCTTCCAGCTCAGGAATCCCCAAACCAAGAACACCTTGGCGACAAAATCCCAGCTTCTCTCTCCACTGCAGAAGCGACGTTCGCTCCACACATCTCAGAGAGGTCAGAAGGAAACAGAGACCACCCCAAGTGCAGAAAACCCTGGAGACCCAGATTTCTCTCTTCCCCAAGCTCTCACTCACCCCAGCTTCTTCACGTACTCCAGGTACCCGATGAGGATCTCGTGGTACACGGCGGTGCGGAGGCAGCGCGGCCGGAAGAAGTGGATGCTGTCCAGGTAGGAGATGTACACACGCCTGCAGGGAGAGACAGGGACACACTCAGGCTGCCTGAACGCTGCTCTGCCTACTGACAGCTGACTGCTACACTAGACAAACATGCAGAAAGGCTAATTAATGCTGATGGCATTTGAATGCATATTTAAGCATCTTAACGTGGTGTAAACAGTCCTCAAAAGCAAAAGAAGGGCAGGGGATTTTTTTAGGCAGCAAGAATATACAGAGAGGCAAAATTAAAAGCAGAATCTGAAAAATGTGACATTTTTTGCTGTGACACTTGTCTGTCCCTCCTCCAGCAGGACGGATTTGTGCCCCAGAACTGAAATGCCAAATGCCTGCCAGTGACTGCCCAGGATGTGGGAGATGCCCAAGGAGGTACCTGGTGTTTGGAGGGGGGCAGTCCGAGCCGTACTCCTGCACGTGCATCCCAAAGAAACACACATCCACCCCGTCGATCTCCTCAAACGCAAACAGAGCTTTGGTACGGTAAGGGAAGGACTCTGACATCTCACCAGAGTCCACAAACCTGCAGGGAAGGGCAACAGGAGGGAAAAAAACCCAAACAAAAAGCCAGTTATTAAAGCAGTGTCCTACCAGAACGAGGGGACTATTTTCAACCTTATTTTTAACTCCTTAGGAATATTTTTATGCAGGAGTTAAATGGGGTCAGATCAGAGCTGCAGTAAAACAGGGAGTCCTGTTCCTGTAAATTCATGGGAAGACTGTTTCCATATAGAACACAGGACTGAACAGGCCAGCATTGAGTACACGAATATCCTCAGAGACCACAAATCTTTAAATAGGTTACAGAGCAGAAAATGTGATGCATTCGTATGAAGTGATGTCACATAAACACAGTTTTTATGAATTTAACCCAAAATACTTCACAGACTAAAGCTTTTAAGCTTTTCATTTATAATGAAGCAAATTACAAATCACTCCTGAAAACTGAAGTCTTTCTAAAAACACAACAAAATGAAGGAAGAGTAAGGAAGATAATCTCAGCAACTACTCCAAACTAAACCATGAATTCTGTAAACAAAATGTGGTGACTCTCAAGATGTAGTGACACAGAGTCCCAGTACTATATGCAAGGTTGTCCCCACTGCCCCCAAAATAGTCACTTCCTCTACATTTTTTAACCTTTCACAATCCTAAACATGCCCAAATTTCAAAAATGTGTAAAGGCACGAAGGTGCAAATTGGCACAATTTTACAACAGCCCTGCAAGGTGGCTTCAAAATAAAATAAATAAAAAAGGATTGCATTCATTATAATTAACAGGACTAACCTGGATTTCATTCCTGGTTTAACTTCTACTGTCTTATCTGAACTTGCTACCACTCTGACAAAGACCTCTCCAGCCTCAGGATGGTTCTGACGCCGCAGGAATTTGTTCACTCTGTCTTCCAAATGGTTCCCTAAACGTGTGGTCTGCAGCCCTGGAAGGGAAAGGAGGGGAAGGGGGAGAACACCACCATGGAAACGTTAGCATTGGAGCAGTCACTGTTCAGCTCAGGCTGGTGCTGTGCTCTTTCAGCTTCCTCCTCTGGATGGAAGTGGGGTTTTTTCCCTTTTGTTTCATCTCTGTATGAAAATTGGATGGTTTTATATTATACAGTCAAAATTAAGAGAAGCAAACCCATCCGTGCTTTTCCCCCAGAGCAAACCCCCCCTGCTTTCCACACCCCACTGTGGCAGCTGAACCCACTGGAGTGGCACAATTACCCTGTAAGTGAACTAACAAAGGCAGCTTTACGTAGCATTTTTCAATTTCAGGCTTATTTTATGAACCCTGCAAATGTTTTCTCCTCCCAACCCCACTCTGGCTGGTTGACAGAGATTACATCACTTTACAGATCTGGCTCCATGCCACACCTTTTCAAGCGAAGCAAAGCAAATCAACAGAAATGAAAAGCCTTTTGACTTCAATGGAGATTTCATTGCTTTTGCTTTTCTTTTCAAGAGAGCTTTTGGACTGTAGTTGCAGCAATCTGCACATCAAGGTTAAATAGTTCCTGCCCAGAGATGGAGGTCTTGGGGAGTTCAAGCCCACAGATTGCCCAGATGCCCTCACTCCATCTTTACAGTCACAATTGGCTTTTGTGGGGAGAGCTGGGTTTGTGGTCTTACAGGATGTGATGGTTTTCAAATAAATCCACAACAAATTACAGAAATCATGATGATTTGGGGTTAAATTAAGAAAGCAGAAGGACCCCACTGTTTTCACTTGAAGATTTATGACTATTTCTCTTATCCTGCTGTACTTACTTCTACTTCAATTTATGGCCAATCTGCTATCTTTTCCAAAGTGATGGTGTAATCTAGAGATGCTCATTTTAATAAAATACATTTAATTTTCTGCTCTCTGTTACTTCATTTTTCAGTTGACATTTGGCTCCTGACACAAGGCCCTTGGTTCCTCCCTGATTCCTGAGCCTGCACACAGAATTCTGCAGTGAAATATCTGTGCTAAAAAATTGGGCTCCAATACTGGGGAAAAACCTCACATATACTCAAAGGACTATCTCACTTTTTAAGGGATTTATAAACTTAAAAATTTATTTTATAGAATCATGGAATGGTTTGGGTTGGAAGGGACCTTAAAGCTCATCCCATCCCACCCCCTGCCATGGATAGAGACACCTTTCACTATCCCAGGCTGCTCCCAGCCCCATCCAGCCTGGCCTTGGACACTGCCAGGGATCCAGGGGCAGCCACAGCTGCTCTGGGCACCCTGTGCCAGGGCCTCAGCACCCTGACAGGGAACAATTCCTGCCCAATATCCCACCTAACCCTGTCCTCTGGCAGTTTAATTACAATCCGTTTACAGAAATTGCCAAAAGCAGCAATCTTGATTTATATCTTTTCGTTTGTCCCTTTGTCCAGTGAGATTCTGTGGTCATAAACAGCACAACACAGTCTAAATATCATTTACCTGGGAGTAATTAATAATTTGAATTAAAAAATGTAATTTAAAGGCAGGTTGAAGTAAAACCACCATGCCCTTTACCAATTCCAACACACTGAGCCTTTCCCAGGTTTTCCCATTCCAATACACTATATTGGCCTTTCCATATGTAACCACAGGGGGATAACTTTAAAGGAAATTCACAAATCCTTCATGAGGGAATTGTTTTGTTATGTTGATTTCTCTGAGGACAAACAGAAAAAGAAGAAAGGGTTCCATTTCAGCTGATGAGTGGGAACATTTTTAGAAAGCCACTGGAGTTAAGTCTACAGTGTTGTGTTTTCATCTTGTCATCTTCCCAATGCTAAGCAACCAAGGGATATCTGCTTCCTTCCTTATGCTGCAATGCATTAAAGTTTGGAAGCCAACAAGCCCAAAAGGACCAGATAAAGAGATAAAATAAATAGGCAGCATTAAAATTACATGTATGGTAAGGAAAGGATCTAAAAGTTGCATTTTTTGATCTATTAGAACGTGAAAGTTGTTTTAGAAAGCAGATGCATTTTGGTTCTTGGACAGTTCTCACATATACACCTCTAATGGAAGCTCAAAGGTCAGTGAAAACTGCAGTGCAAAACTGAAAAAAGGCCTCTAAAGTGCTGAGAAGAAACCTCCAGCAAAGGCCTGTGACAGCAGCAATGACCAGACCTTTGTGGGTGGATGAGGAATTGGACAGAGAGGAAGAAAAGTCCAACTCCTGGCCTACTCTGACTTCTTGTCAGGAAGCTGCTTTGGGTGACTTATTTGTCAGGATATCTTTTGTCTTTGAACTTCTCTGCATTGGCTACTGGTGAGGTGATATATTTGTAGATTTTCTTAGCAAAATAAATACTTCAAAAGTTCAGGGTTTCCCAGCAGAACCCAGCTGCACACTGGTTATATTGGGCAGGCTGTCAGTTAAGGTAACCAATTTTACTCACAAAACATTAGGAATATGAATGGTCCATAAGAGCTGAGGGATGTGCTGTCTTGGTTAGCAGCAGTTGTGCCATCATGCTTGAAAGAGGGGAGAAATATTGATGGCAACTTGGGCAGTAAATGTTATTTTTAAGGAGAAGGAACATGTTAACGTTTCAAACTTTCATTGCTTAGGTTTGTTTTCAGGTCAGCAGCAAGACCAGGGTTTTGATGACAAGAACAGACTTTCCTTTCCCTTCCCTGCTCTTGCATTCCCACCAGAGCACTGTTAAAGAAAGCTGATCTCCAGAGCTGAGCCCACCAGTGGATTACAGCTGGCAGCAGGACTCAAATCCTCAGGGGGGAAAGACAAGACAGCCAAACAGCAGGGCAAGGAGAGGGACAAGGAGGAAAGGAAAAAAAAGCACCATTATTTCTCTGTCCAGAACCTGGAACAAAATAGCTGCCTACTCAAACTTCAACCAGAGCCACAGAAGAACTGCAGATATCCAGGGAATCACAGACTTATTTTAAGGAAATTTACATCAATACACACTGTAAAGTCAGCACAGAAGAGACATCCATTTAAAATGGGTATCTAAACCTACAGTTGGATTTCATCATTTTATTAATGTTCTCCTCCAATTTTAATCTGTCTTTAATGAGACTAATTTAGGCCTCTTTAACAAAACTCTCTTGAGTGCATCAGGTTACTCCAGAGGCTGTTCTGATTACTGGAACCCCCCATGCCTCACACAACAACATCAACTGCAAATTACCCCTTCACATCTCTTGCTACACAATCAACCACACAGGAAGGCATCAAGAAGTCACATTTTAATGCAAAACCTTGCCTTTATGCCAGCTTGGAAGTTTCAGGCTTGTGCAGGCACAACATCACCCAGTAATGCCCAGAAGTTCTAAGGACTAAGGAAGCACAAGGGAGGAATGAAGTGCCCCTGCAAGTTCTGCTTGTTCAAATGCCTGAATCACTCCCTTGGTGTCTACACTCACTTAATTTTTCTGCTCTCTGCACTGACTCTGCATTTCCAAATCCAGCCCCTTCTCTTCCCTCACCTAACCTGCAGGAATAAAAATGGCCCAGTTATGTTCCCTGATGTCAGAGAACCCTGGGTCAGGGTTCTGGAGACTGACACAACCTGACCTGGCATCTCCTGGCCCATTTCTACAAGACCATGGCAATGGTTACTGCCAAGAGCACCCAGTGGAACGAGTGACTCACTTCTTACCCCACCACCTCTTCTGAAGGCAAGAAAAGCTCTTCCCACACTTTGGTGCTTGGCAGCAGCACCTGAACTGCAGCACAACTGGTCCCTACAGGTTACTGGAAGGGCACAGAGGTGACAATCGCTTCATTACAGCTGCAACACTACATGGAAACCTGGCTGAATGTAGCCAGTGAAGCACACAGCCCTGTGCTCCTTCTGTTCTATTTATCCCTCTTTTTCCTTCTTAACCCTAGAGAAACAAGGACGAAGATGTCAAACACACCAAGCAGCAACAAGACTGACCACAAACACATAAACAGCAGGGCTTTAAAATGTTGATTAAAATTCTGACAGCCTTGGGCTATGCTGCTCCCCATTTTGCAAATGTTCCTGTGCTGTCTGTCATGACAACACAAAGTCTCAATCAAAAACCCATTAGGGGTGGCAGGGAGAAGATGAAGATAAAAACAGAAATACCAAACTCACTTTTAGCACTGAATTTGTTTTCTTTGCGTGTTCTACCAGTTTTCTTCAGACAATTATCACAGACAAACCTATTGAGGAAAAAAAAAAAGCCAAAAATTTAGCATAGACCCATTACTGGTGAGCTTAAACCCAACGTTTGAACATGTAATTTAAATGTCAGAGTACAATATATTTTTCTCTGGCTTTGAACAGCTTATTTCACTCCATTTTTGAGGGATTTAAAGCTTTTATGAGCTGGTTTAAGTCTGCCAAGCAGTTACACCTGCATTTGTGTTCTGTGCACACAAACTCCTCTCCAGCCAGCCACCCTTGGTTAAGAGTTAGAAAGAAACCACACAAATCTGTGTGGATGAATATACACATTTTCATCTGAATATACTGAAATAAGACCCCAAACAAAAAGTATTTTATTCAAAAATGTTTTGTCTCTTTGTACCCAGTTTTTCTAAAGGCTGTGGCAGAACAAAGGCAGAAAGTCTTTAATTATATAAACTACATCAGTCTCATTATACAAGGGGTAAAAAACTAACAAACATCTCTTACCCTGAAGGCCAAATAATATCATAATGTAGCACACAAATCTGGTGCATCTTCCGACCACATTCTTTGCAGTCAACAAACCTGAAGAGAAAAAATAAGCAGCAAATTACTTTTGGTGTTAGGTAAGTAATTTTCCAGCATTCAGCATGAAAGAAGGACTTGCCAATCTTCTGCTAAGAGCTGAATCAAGGTTCAATTTACATCTAAGGTTAAAAACATACTCAGAACAGATTCAGATGTACATCTATCAATCCACATGCAAGTTATATATATACATCTATACCTATATATAAATTGAAAAATGTGCTGGTTTAAAGATCTGAAATGGGCTGTCATGCACAACGTTTTCTGGATCTTTTCTATCTTTTTCTAAGCAGAGTCCCAGTTTCACAGAATCCTCAACAATACCTTCACAGATTGAATTCTGAATTGCTGCAACAACCACAAGCTGAATAAATGGTTGCTCAACTTACTGTAAATGTAAGAACTAGTCATTCATGAACCACCCTGCCAAAAAAACATGTATTAACTTGTCTTTGTCTGCATGGCTCTGCTGTAGTCTTGTTTTTATCTTTTGTTTTCTGGTCAAAAAAATACGTCAGAATTCTTTTTTTGGATGGGAACACTGTTAGAGGTTTTCCCAGCCCAGAGTGCAGTGAAGGTTCAGAAGCCAAATGCACTGGGGTCTATCTCAGTCCAGCCTGCCAGGCCTGGGGACGGGCCCTGCTTAGAATTTGCAAAGATAAGCAAAGGAATCAAAATGTGCTGTGCCTCCAACTGCCAGAGAACATGGAGCAGAATGATAAAATCCCACTGCAGGGAAAGCAACCCTGTGCTCCTGAGGAGAAGTTCAGCTGAGCTTCCCAAGGGTGACACAGGGTACCTCGGCCTTTGGGTGGGCTTAGCACGCAGTGAAGAGAAAAATGTGATTTAGAACCACAAGAGGAAAATGCAGAAGTGCCCCAGGAGCACAGAGCCCAGGGTGAAAGGCTCTGGAGGAGGGAGGGCCCTGCCCAGCCCTGTGCAGAGCCTGGAAGGGCACACCCCTGGAATTACCCAAAAACAGAACATGGAACTGTCTGTGGAACAGGTCCCGTGTTCCTATCGATTCTGGGTGTTGTGCTGTGAATTTTAGGGAAAGATTCTGCAGTTTGTTTGGGCAGAGATGGGGGAACAGAAGAGTTCTTTACGCCCTGCCCCATTTCTGCCCTGCTGGCTCAAGGACAAGTGGAAGCAGCGAGGTTTTGGGAAGGAAAACAACAGCCTGGTACTTACGGCTCTGGATCCAGGGTATCGTTTTTCTTCTTTTCAAACTGATCCTTAGAGATGGTTCTAGAGACAAAGAGTTAATATGAAAACTCAGTAGCACCCTCACATCAGAGGCTCAGACAATATCATGCTTTGCTGAATTGCAGCAAACCTCAAGTCTGACGAAAGCACCTGAGAATTTATTTTCTGGCCAGAGCAAGCAATTCAGTACATTGTATTTTAAGCTACAGAAAATATTTATCCTTACTGTGTGTATTAAATACAGAAAATATTTCACTTTCTGTGTAAATTAAAAGCAAGAGATACCCAAGTCTATACATAAAATTAAAATGATAAAGAACAAGGGAAGCTACTGTCAGTAAAGCAGCCACCTTCCAAAACAGCTTGTATGCCTCATATCTGGTATTTCTGGCCAGGTTAGAGGCAAGCTTTTGGTTTTAGAAACATAAGCTGTGCTTCAAAAGGTGAGATATTAGAAATAGATGGAAGATTTCCATTAGAAAAGGTGATGGATTAGTGACATTTACTGACACAGCTTCCACTGCTCCCCTTCAAACACATTATCCAGGGTCTGCCACCCCGGGAACGGGCAGCTCAGCTGGACACAGGCAGCAGTGCTGGGCAGAGAAACACACCCAACACAGCACCAGCTCTTAACCCTGTCCCTATGAACCTCCTGTTAGGAAGGAATAAGGCATTTCCCCCCACATACCACCACAGAGGTTTGGGTTTTACCCCCAAACCAGGACCCCCTCCCCCCACCCCATTCCAAAATTCAGGATGCAGAGGAAAGGAAGAGACTTACGTTTGAGGCTGGGAAGGGTCATCACCCAGGGTGACATTCTCCCCCTGGATTTCAGTGAAACACTTCTCACAGAAGTGATACCTGTCAGCAAGAAGGCCATATTTGGGTGAGCTGGTCCAGCACAAACACAGCCACCCAAGCACGGAGCCACCAACCAGGGCAGGGCAGATCACCAGGAGCACGACGGAAGGGGGGACGTTGTTGGTTGATTGATGGGTCAGTGTGGACAATGAGGAGGCACAGAGGGAGGGGAGGGCAGGATTAGAGAACAGGGGAGGGAACAAACAGCACAGACGTAAGAGGTAAGACGCAAACACCAAGACAACACAGAGCAGAAAGCCAAGGCAAAGCACAGATTAGCATTCGGTCTCATTTCACACATCGTAACAAGTGCTGGGCCTCACATTCCAAATTTGGGGAGGATTCGTGGAGTAGCCACCAGGAGCTACGTTTGTACAGGCTTCAGATTTAAGAATTTGGATTTGATTTGCATCGCTCGGGGAAAAAAAAATCCTCTTTGATTCCAGGCTTGTGACTGATTGAGTTTCCTTTGGGTAAAAAGGAGCCTGTCAACAAGCTCTAAGGACACATTTATTACAGATTTAAGTAATTAGGAAATATGCTGAAAGCATTTACTGATTGTGAATGAAAGCTGCAAAAGCAGAAACACTTGATATTGGAAAGAAATCCATAAAAACAATAAATTCAAAATTTGACTGTAAGATTAAATGTGACCAATTGCTCAGCTAATATTCTTTCATATAAATGAAACCAAATCCATACTCTAGACGAACATTTAACAGAAATGCAATTATGGGTCAGAGTTTCCAGCCATTTATCTATATAAATACAATATATGTATATATGTGAACAACATGAAATATTGTACATACATACAATATATTTATCAGGCACATTGAAGATGTGGAATTAATTAAGCTTTATAAATTGAATATAAGGCTAGGTACAATTTTTGGTCATGAGACCAAGAGCCAATCCAAGTCATACTCAGCAAAAAACAATTCTGAAGTTTACCAAACCAAGCTGAGTAAATTGAAATACAACTCTATGAAAATACAATCTGCATTTGAAAAAATAAAATAAAATCAAAGTTACATGGATGGGAGTGGGGGGTTGGTGGGGTTTTTTTGGTTTTGTTTTGGGGTTTTTTTTGGTTGTTTGTTTCAGATGAACTGGAACCAAAGTTGTCAGGGTCACTAAAATAAAAAAAATAAAAACAGGAGGCTAAATGTTTGGAAAGGATATGAATTCACACGTGAACAAAGGTAACAGAGAGGCCACAGCTGTAAAATGCAGGAAGGCCACAAAGGATCATCCAAATAAAGGAGCTTTATGGAGAGTGAGAGAGTGGAAGCAGCGATGGCAGCACAGAACAAGGCAGGTTTAGTACTCAGACACCGGAGCCGTGGGGATGGGGAGTGTCACAGGCACCAAGGGACTCAGTGTCACAATGAACCAACAACTCAAGGATGGAGACTGATCAGTGTGGCAGCTCTGCCCCCTCACACACACCCCAGACACCTCAGCTGCTGCCACCCCAGAGAGACCTCCCGGGCTGCGCTGTCCTGGAGACAACAGCAGGCGCTGGCACTGATGGAATGGGATGGATCAGAATTCCTGCTGGGACACACCAGGCCATCCTGGGCAGGGAAGATGTTCCCTGAGCCTTCTCAGCACAGCCCAGGAGCCTGGAAACTCCTGCAGGTGCTTCAGGAGCTGCTGTGGCAGGCAGGAGCTGTGGGGCTGGTTCCAGGTAATCCAACCTCACTGACCCTGCCAGGATGGCCTGGCCAGCCTAACCCCACTTAAACTGCACCCAGCTCCTCCTAGGGCAGCTCCACTGGGATTAAATACATCACCCTCCCAAGGAAAACCAGGCTTTGGGAGCTGAGAAGGCAACAGAGCAAGGCCAGGAGAAAAACAAATGTATTCCATTCATTTGTTATCATTGGGGATGATAAATACATGGTGGTTATTGGAGAGGAGCACTTCAGGGGTGGGTACAGACACTGCACACCTCATTTCCACTGACTTCCCTTGCCCCTCACAGCCCATCCCTACACTGATAACACAGTATCTAATATTTTTTTTAAAAACCCAAATACAAGAGTTTCAAAATTTTATATCCTTTTACACATCGTGCATTTCTTTTTTCCTATAATGTACTTCCTTAATTTTTTCTTAAATTAAAACACCCCACCACTCTTTTCCTTACAAACATAGTTGCTCATCATTTTAAGAGTCAGATTGGGAAGGACTGAATGTCAGGAGGACCCAAATACAGGAGAGTGAAGCCAGAAAAATCCATGGCCAAGGCTCCTACTAATAATTTGCTACATTTAAACAGTCCCAGAAAAGGTTAATTCTGATCCATTTCCGAATAATTTATGGGCTTTCAAAGCACTCTTAAGCTTTAATCCATGATATTAAAATGAGGAAATAAAAACTGAAGTACAGTGAAAATGAATCACCTAAAGATCATGAACATTTGTCCATAAAACAACCAAGGTGAAGCAATAGCTGTAACTTATTATGGATATGGACCCTCAGAAACAGAGACCTGCCTTCTGCATTTCACCACAAATATTCAGCAAAACCCATAAAAACCATACAATATTCTAGTTACAGCAGTCATAGAAACCCCAAAGAATGTACTTATTGCAACACATCAAACATGAAAAGCTTTTCAAATGCAGACTGTTCACGTGACTCCTGTTTATTAAAGAGCAACATTATGGTTCAACACCAAAGTCCAGAAAATGCTCAATCTCTGCTTTAGCAGGTGAATTCCCAACTGTAATTAAGTGCAAAGGCAATTCTAGATTCATAACTGGATGGCAGTAGTGGCATGAAACACCACTCGGTTTTCTCAACTGGATATTCACACATGCAGCACGCTTTCTGAACACTTTAACCTAAATTTCTGCCTTATTATGGAATCTAAACGGTTCTACACCAAATAATTAACTTAAAGATTGAACTGTAGTGCCTGAGTTCATTTATTCAATGGTGCCTCAACACTCTTGGTTGTAATTTAGTCATGTGATACACTGGACTTCAGGTGCATCCAATTTTCCCTGTTCTGTACACAGAAAATTCAGGAACATTTGACCAATTAAAGATCTGCTGGAAGCATGGAATTTGTTTTTTCACTTATTTATTACATCTAAGATTTGAAGACCACTGTCACAGGAAATTTGAGTTGGTTTAGAGCTGATGAAGAGTGGGTTTCTATGCAAAATGGACTGTTACTTAACAATATGGTGCTTAATCTTTAGAAATCCCTTTTTAAAAGCCCCAATCCAAAGCCCCATTCATTCATCCCTGCATTTAGTGGGCCTGAAACAGAAAACCTCACACTCCTCCTGAACTCAACCCCACCCCAAATCACAAACCCCAGCCCCTTCTCAAGGTAACTAGATGAGCAGAAAAGTATGACTTAAATAGACTTTCACATTTATAATGGGCAGAAAATGGAATATTACAGCTCCCAGTGCAGAGGAGCCCTCTGTTCCACCCACCCTGGACTTCTTGCTAGTGACTAACATTGCCTTCCATGGAACAATCCAAATGATTTAATACAAACTTAAATTGGGAAGGCAGTTTTGAAAGAAGAATGAGCCCTGCTTCAATTCAATTTGAAGTTACTAGTATTCTTGCCAAATACAGGATGCATAACATGAAAAGTATTTTAAATTTTACCAACATTTAAGGGTATGGGTTATTTTTCCCCAATGCCAGTAATAAACTCTCTCTTTAAAAACATTTAATTGCTTTAATTCTCATCAGCCTGACTTTCCAGAGTCCAGAGTGGCTGTATAAAACCTTTTATGAGAGCTCATGAATTTATTCCTGCCTGTCAATACTTTCTGCCTCTCAAAGGCCACCCAAGGCCCCCCACACAAGATGGGCTGACACTTTTTCCTCTCCCACATTGTGCTGCTCCAGCGTGGGGCTCAACAGGCTGAGAGCTTCTCAAGAGCATGTCTGGAGAGAAGGGATGGCCCAAAAAGACGAAATACAAGTGCTGGAAGTCTGAATTGGTTCTGTGACTTCACAACTGGCAAGGCTTAGAGGCTGCCAAGCCTCTGGAAAGCAATTCATAACTTCCTTTTCCCTATTTAAAATAAAGCTTTTGTCTCAGCCCCTTTGTATTGTGCATTTTATCTGGGGGGGAAGACACACATCATCTAAGAAATCAAAATTAAGGCCAAGTTTTGAGTTTGCTTTGTGATTTTAACAGTGGTGATTGACAAATTGAATAGAAAATTAATCTAACACTTGTTTATTAATAATAATAGAAACACTAAGTCCTAATACTAATTAAAAAATAACAGAAATGTTAATTTTCACAGCTCCTCATGGAGTCTCTGGGTAGTTTTTAATGCTATTTCCAAGCTAATTTAAATATATTTAGGAACTGACTAGGAAGGGGAAACATAAGTCTTGCAATCAATCACTGTGCCCTTTACTTGGCAAATTCTGGCACTAACTTCTAAACAAACCTGCATATTCTCACAATTCTCCCAAAACAAGGTAACAGGATTTCCCAGTGCCTTTTTGCAGTTCTGCCCTTCTCCCTCCAGCAAGCCCTGCTCCTCATTTTATGGCAAACATGGACAACTTGACCTGCAGGGAAGCATTGCACGGGGCAGCCTGGCTAAGAGCAAGCACTGGGGAACAGTGTGCCTCACACTGCAGCACAGAAAAACAAACAGTCACCTGCAAAGGACAGCGTGGGAAGATAAAAAAAGAACTTTTCCCTGACTTAGCTGACAAGGGAGAGCAAAAGTTAAAAATCCTCCTCACCCTCTGTACGTGCAGAGAACTCAAAAGAGATCTCACTTCCTGAATAAGGGAAAAAATCTGGATTCAAGGACTTACCTGTTCTGGTAGCTGTAGTAGGCAGCGTCCCGGGGAATAGTACACAGCTGCTTGCCATAGCAGCACAAGGTCTGGGGAGAGAACTCATACTGCAAAACAAGGGAGAAAAGCAGCTTTACAATGGGGGATTTTGTTCATCAGGCATCTATAAAGCAAACCTGATGCTTGTGGCTATCAGAGAACACTGCCATGGCCATCACACTTTTCCAGCTATTGTGAATGTACCAGCACAGCCCTCTCAACCTGGTGACAATCATTAACTCTAAAAGCAGCTGACCCTCTGCCCTCTGCTTTATGGACACCAGGGAAGTATTTTAATATTACTGATAACTAAAGAAATTGTCCTCTGAGGGAGAAAAATACAACAATAATAACAGAAGAGCAGAGCTGCTATCGACCTTTTTAGCTCTGAACTTATTTATCATAAAACCAAACTTCCCGCAGCCCTTCCATTCGGTATTTCCGTTTTAAAACAACAGCACCCAAAGCTGCAGCTTTGTCTGCTGACTCCAGCTGGGCTGTTGGGAAGAATCCCCTGGGACACTGGACACCCACCTTGCGCCCGCAGCAGTAGCCCAGGGACTGCATGACAGGATCAATCTCTTGCTCAAACACCTCCGCCAGTTTAGTGCAAAACTTATAGACCCGGGAAGTCTTGCGGTTGTAGAGCCAGGCGTTGTTGAACATCAGCCACACATCATCCACGTACTGCCAGGGCTCCTGGTACTGCCCCGTGTCCAGCTTGCGCTTGATGGTCGACAGATCCATGGGGTTCTTCACAATGTCAAAATAATCCTGGAAAGACAGGCAAAACCCTGCGTTTCTAACAGGTTTCCAGGATGTTGAACAGGAAAGGTGAAGTGTTTATGTGAGCAAAGATGAAACAGGAGAATATTTTAGAGGGGTTTTTTTAATGCCAACTCACCGGAATCCCTAAAAGCTGGGGATCCACAGGCTGTCTGAAAGGGAGGGACTCGGGGTCCTGCCGGTACAAAGCTTCCAGGGTGGGCATGAGAGCCTGGCGCAGCTCCTCGGGCTTGAAAACTGGTAATGGAAGTCAGAAAGGTTAGAAAATTGCCCTCCATGTTTCCTAATCTCTTGACTCCCCTTAAAAAACACACACAAAAAAACGTTAACTAAAACTCTGCAAAGAGTTTTCCTGATCAGAGGCAAAACCTCATTTACAAGAGGAAAACAGGGCCTTGTATTTACTCAGATCACACCAGGTAATATTCCCAAAAGAGGGAGATGGAAACAACCCTAGCCCATAATGATACATATTCTAGAACATTCAAAAAACGCTCAAAACTTATAGAGAATCAAATTAAATCAATTGTTTCAACATGAATGAACCTTTTCTCCTCAAAGGATAGACTGAGCATGATTTTCCCTCCCTCCCTTCTAACCCTTGCTCGCTATTTCCAAGCCAAGATTCTTCCAGCAAAACCCACTGCAGTGGGCAGGGATGAAGAGCCAGCTCTACAGAGAGTGACCAGATGTCCTGAGAGCTGGCACAGGAATTTTCCTGGCCACAGTGTACAAACAGTCCTGGTCTGATGGATCGTTAATTGATTTTGAAAGTGTTAATACTTCCAGATTTCTATGCCACCACTTGGCAACAGTGGCATGGCAACAGCCATGATTCTTTCAGGAGTGGCTGACAAGGACAAAAAAAGGCAATACATTTTCTGAAAAATAATGATAACTTGGAGAGCTCTTTGAGCATCTCAGCAGTGTAATTACATTTATTTCCTTAGGAACAGTGTCTTTAAATAGGAAAGAATGCCTATCATTGAGAAAAAAAGACAACTAAGGGAAGCAGGATGGCATCTCGTATTTATCTACCTGGATGAAATGAGAACGATACGCATAAAATGGAGCAATTAATTCTGCTAAAAGCACTTGAACCAACAGGGCTCAGCGACCCCTTTGAGGCTGATCATTGCTTTTCTCACTCAAACAGTATTTTGGTGTGATTTAAACTGCTTTTTGGGACATCTAGATCAAAATCTATGATTTTAAAGAGTACACACAGAAAAACCAGGAAGACAAATTAAGCTGACACTACTTCATTGCCTGTATGATCATTTCAGCTGTTGCCACAATCTCAGTCCCAACAAAATGGCAATTCTCTTCCATATTTATCAATACCACATATGCAGGCACTTTTCCCTATTCCCAAAATTTTATAAACAACTCTTACACATTATATTATGGGATTCTCAAGAACAGAAATAAATATTAAATTCCATTAATGAGGAACAGTATTCTCTACTGCTTTGATTCAGATAGTTCATAATGTGATAATCTGAATTATTTCCTTTAATGAAATGTAAAGGTCAAAAAGTACCTTTTAATAATCTATTCTGACTACCTGCTTGACACTGCTTTTAGAATTTATAATAACATACCACCAAGCTACAGTATCTTCCAAAGTAAATCCAATCTTATTTTAAACTCAAACTATAGCGATCCAGTGTGACTACAGCCAAGTTCCTTAAAGCCTAATTATCTTTACTGATAAAGTTTATAAGCCACTTTCATTTTAATGTTTGAAAAGAAATCAAAACGAAAATCCAGTTGTTCTTTCAATTTATTACTTTACCTGAAACCATAAAGAAAAGTTGCCTTCCTCTTCAGCTGCTCTGCCTCTAAGGACTATGACTAATACCAGCACATTTGATCATAGCATCTCACTGTACAAGGATTTTACAAGAAAGTTTTGTTTTTCCCTCTCTCCTTTTTCCAAAATTAAATGCTCTCAGTTCTCCTCCAGTAGCTCAAAGACCTTTGTAAGGAGCTAGCATCCACTTATCCCATTTTGTCTTGGATGTGTGGGCAGTAAAAAGAAAATGGGATCTTTGCCTGACTCATCATGACGTATAACCTACCAAAGAAGAGTACAATGCTACCTTTTAAATTTTTTTGCTTTTTTCAAACAGATGCAAGTCTGCTTATGATTACTAAGAAGAAAATTCATAAAGGAAGACAAGACATTTTCAAAATTACAAGGACAACACACACAAATACACCTCAAACCCAAGCTCTTGCAAGTTTTCCATTATGTCTTACAAAGAAGTGAAGTAAAACTCATCTTTAAAGTCAAACTAAAGATGCCACCTACAAGGAGACAGAAGCTGCCCAAATGAATATTCCAGTGGGTTTTTTGAGACTGCAAAGCAAGGAACCATGACCTCTCTTTCTTGCTCACTTAAGATTTGCAAAAAAAGGCAAAACAAGGCTCTGCTTGCTAAGTTACAGCACACAGTCCATGGCACCTCCCCTCAGTGCCTGCTATGTCCCAGCTTTCTGTGGGATGGCCCTCAAGAATCTGCCTGCATGGGAAGAGGAAGATTCCCCTGTACTTTTGCAATCCATACAAAACTCCTAGTCAGTCTCTTCAGTGGTTTTAAAATATCACCAATCCCTTCAGCACACTTGGCAGTAATTACTTTCCAATACCTCTTGGTTTATTCAGCATTTTAATACCAATGCTGGATTAACACAGCACAAACTCCTTGGTGAGAAAATGTCACCATTTGAACTCGTGTCTGTACCTGCCCACACTGCACGTGCTTTGCACTACACAGTTACTGGGTGACAAAACTTCCAAGATAAAATTGTGTCACCGAGGGAGGAATTGGAATAAGTGGTGACCCAGCCTGAACTGACTCTGCAAGAACCTTCCCAGTGCAAGCACATTCCTACCAGGCAGCAGTGATTCCTTCCACTGGGAATATCACTGGCTCAGAAATGCTAATGAGCTTTCCACTCCCTGTGTTACATTTGGGTTGGAAAAGGCTCTACCAGTTGGTTCTGCAGCACGTTCTGGTTTGGGTGCCCCCTCTGCTGCCAGCTGAAAACATCAATCCCCAGGAAAATGTGTTTTATAGCCACTTATTACAAAAAGATTATGGTTAGTAACCAAATGCAACCCAAAGCACATCAAGAAGATGTAGATTTTTTTAGACATTTGCAGCATGTTGAAAGCTTCCCTTTGGTTGAAAACTAAGAACTAACTACAGAAAACATCACCTCAATACAGCAGATGCCAAAAGACAGATGTCTCAAAACTGCTAAGGTTTTTGAGTCCAAAAACTTCTCTCGCAGCCTGCCACAAAGCCTGCACTGCAAGCAGAGAAATATATTTCTGCTTTAATAATCTTATTTATTTCTTACTAACACAAGGCACCCAAACATTTATATAACCTGCAACACCATGAAGTTTCCTTGAGTACAGAGGCAGTCACACCTCAATCTGTGCTGACACTGCAGCTTAATTTAAGAGACTGCTGAGCAAATGAACACTACACTGAAAACTTTCAAGTCCTGAAAACACAGGACTCTAAAATAAATGTTAAGCCTATTGCAGCAGTCCACCCTGGAAGGAACACAGGTTCAGGAGAGTTCAAGTGCCTGATTCTCAGAAAAGTGACTGACAAAACTCAGGATAAAAGGTGGTCTGTGCAGCCTCTTAACAGGAAAAGAAAAGCTATGGATATCCTTGGTTACTGAAAGCACTCTTATCTACACTGAGCTCTCCTCAAAGAGCACCAAGATGTACAGGGAGGGATTTATGTATTTAATTCCTCCAGCAATCACTGCCTTACTGCCTTGGTCCTTCTGGGCAGGCACTGCTGAGATCAAGGGCACAGTGACTTGCTTTTCTCACCTGATTCATGTAACATTAAAGGAATCCTACTCTCAAAATTAAGTTACAGAGTATTGATCTCCCAGAGCTCCACGTGCTGGAAACACGAGTGCAAAACAAACCTCCCAGCAGGAGCTGAGACCGTGGAAAACAAATGTTAGTGAAGGCAAAGCACACAAGGGAACTCAGTTTTCACACACGTACTTTTCTTGCGGGGCTGAGATGGTGATGTGGATTGTGAAGTGGCACTCTCCTCTTCCTCTTTAACATCTGCTTTCATTTCAGGCTTCTTTTCCTCAATTTCCATTGGCTCCTGCTTCAGTTCTGTTCCATCTGTTTCCTCTTTTATTTGTGAAGATCCTTGTAAATCCTCCTCCACCTTAAGAAAGGACGCAACGAGAGGTACTGTTACATCTACAACCCAAACTTCAGCCATCAAAATATTAGTTTGAGACTGTTGAAGCACTTTCCATCCATGGCTTTCCTCAGGAGTTACTTTGCAGTAACGACCCTCCTCTCGCCCCTTAGCTCACCGAGTCAGACACATCATTAAGTGCTTTTAGAGCTATCACTGCTTTCAGTTAAGCTGTAGAGAATCTCATTTACCTCAGTCTTAGCTTCCACTTGTGTCTCACTAGTCTCTGGCTCAGTTTCTTCAGTTTTAACTTCTGATTTGCTTTCTAGCATTGGTGCATCTGGTCCTAGTTGCTGGGAATTCGTATCAGCACTAGCAACTGAGGCAGGGGTGGGGACCCTGTTATCAATACTAGCTGCTGCCTGGGATAGCTGTTGTAAAAACAGTACAAAAGAAAGACACTGCATATATAGAAATATTTTCCTTTACTAAAAATGAACAGCACAAAAGAGACATGAGATGATATTCTACAACAGTGCAGAACATGGATACAGGTCACTGTAGCCAAGTTTTGATATTACACATTTAATAACTCTGCTTTACAGAGGAGAAGCCAGGGAAGAATTCTGCCCCAGAGGCTTCTTTTACAGAGAAAACACCTGCCCAGTAAAACACTGTACAATTCCTTGAAACGTGCATTTGCCCTGGCTGTATCTTAAAAGGAAAAAAAAACCAACTATGCAAATCTCAGTATCAGAAAAGATTCTGATTATGGCCAAATGGAGTATTAGGCCTCTTACACCTCATCTTTCTGCACGCTGCTGCCAATTTTACTTTGAGCAGTTCAGCCATTCAACACCCCCCTCCTTCACACAATGCTGAGAACATCTGAACACACACATTTTACACATCTCTAACCAACCCCCTGGCCTAAAGCAGAAGCTGCTATGGACAGCTATGGGCTCTGTACATTCAGGACATGGTGCTACAGACAGGGACACTCGTGGGATGTCACGACACAAGGCAGAGGGGACTGGCTGGTACTTACTGGAGTGCCAGGTGGCTGTGCCTGCACAGATGTTGGCTGCTGCTGGGCTGGCTGTGGGGTTGGCACAGACTGGGGCTGGGCAGGGGTCTGTGGCTGCGGTGTCACCTGGGCCTGGGCTGCAGTCTGCCCCGTGGGGGTGCTCTGGGTCTGCGTGGCCGTGGGAACAGAACCCGGCGTCGGGGTCGGAGTTTGTCCCGAGGACGAGACCGGTGTGGATGGCTGGGTGGGAGCTGCTGGCTGGGGAGGAGTCATGCCCGGGGGCGTCTGGTGCTGCATTGGTGCCATCCCCGCAGCACTGGACACGGGAGGTGTGGTCTGGTGCAGGGGGGGCTGCGTCACCGGGGGACACGGCAGCTGCCCGCTCTGCGGTCCCAGCATGCTCATGGAGTTGGGAAGAGCAGCACTGGGAACCTGCCCCTGCTAGGGAGAGAGAGAGAGAATCTTACAGAGCCTGGAATCACACTTATCCTTTCCATCACAGCCCCGAAGGCTTCTCTGACAGGACACTGTCAGTGCAAGCAGATCAGCCACAAATAATGCTGCTGCAAGGGACTGCTCCGATTTCTGTCATTGCTGCCATCAGCTCTCACGGACCTTTCTCCCAGATCCAGCTGTGCCACGCACACCCTGCATTAATTCCACTGGCATACAGAGGGAATCCTCGCAATCCCAGTAACACAGAAACCCACAGGCAGCCTCTAAATCGTGCCATTAGCTGGGCAAAGGTCAGGCTTTGACACAAAATGGTTTTGAGCAAATGCCCATTTTTAGGCCAGGACTCTGAGGCAGCTCTGCTTCAGAGGGCAGGTCAACACATTTGATGCTGCTGTTGCACAGAGCAATACTTAAGTGTCCTTTTGTTTTGTTTTAAATTCTAATTAAACTGCTCAAGATGCTTCAGAAAACCTGGGATTTGTTTTTCAGAGCAGCAACAATAAAGTACTCTGGATGTACTTAAACCTTTAAATGATACATTTTACTGAAGATTGCATCAGATAACTGGTGATAAAAAAGAATACTCCATCCTCAAATGCAACTGTTACTCTTAGAAATACAAATCAGTTAATTTCCTGCAGATGAGATTTCAAATTTAAAACACACTTCTATATTGTCTTTACAGAGGCAGTTTTATGGAACTAAGTGCATTGGGAAAAAAAATGTTCACCACAAAGGCAATCAAACAACTGAGCCAGGCCCCATGAAACTGTAGATATTCCATCCTGAACATATTCCAAACTTGACTCGACAGAGCCCTTCATAACCTAAGTAATCTCTCAGAACTCTGAAGGTTCTAACTAGCCTAAATTACTTGGGCTCTGAGTTAAACAACAAGCCTTTCCCTCTGGAAAAACAGATACTTTGACACCATAAGCACAGATGCTACTTCACTGACCACTACTGCAACAGAAAAATATTACAGGAAAAACCCAACAATTTTCTCTCCAGAAGCAAAGAAGTTGCTTGTTTAAAAATTTTAGAAGATCTTGCCCAACCACTTTATTATAATCCTAGATTTAAAGTTAGCTACTCCGGTCCACACAGGGACAAAACATATGTTCATAGGCATCCCATAAACTGATTTCTGATATTTCCCTTAAAAATCTCGTCAGCAGGCATTTTTTAAGGAATTTAAATCAGGAATTGCAGGGAGTTGCGCCCCCATTAACAGATGTCGATAAGTTACGTAAGAGTTCCTGAAGAAGGCAGATGTAGCCCAGGATCCCCCAAAGTTGGGGTGACTACACTGAACAATGGGTACAGAAACACAAATAAACAAATATAAGTTCAGTAAATAAATCAGAGCAAAATAATTAAGAGCAAATCAATCTTAGAGAATCCATCTCACCTGTGCCACCCCGGCCTGGGCTGTTGACTGACCCATGCCCACGTTGTTCACATTCATAGCTCCAGTGGATGCTGGGAACTGGTTTTGGGGCAGGAATTGGTTCTGGGTAGGAGCCTGACCCATCATGTTGTTGGAATGAGCTCCCATCATGTTCTGTGGCTGAGGCATTCGGGAAGGAGACATTGCCATCTGAAAATTAACACCCAGATCAACTAATTACCATTTAGCATTATGGAGGAGGACAAAATAAAATACACTGAGAGCAATCAAAATAATGGGACAAAAAAAAAAAAAAAAAAAAAAAAGGAAAACTGGCTTGATTACACTAACTGGAAGTGGGCATATGCCTATAGCTTCAGCATTTTTTCCACAGCATTCATTATTTTGAACAGGTAATATTCAGAGTGTTAACTCTGTTTCATTTTCTGGGGTGAAAGAGAGAATCCAGGGAAACTAAAAAACTAAAACATTTTTGTTTTTCTAAAGAATAAAAACATGTTCTCATGTAGGAACAAAGAAGGTTTATATACTGCAAAGACAGTAGATGCTCTTCCACAGATTGCTGGGGATTACTGCACCTGTGGCACGTGCCCCCCTAAAGGTCTGCTTGGTGTTTTTGGAACACGTAAATATTGCAAACAATCGCCTCGATAAAAGCCTGTCAGATTTGCTGCGTTTCCATGAATTTTTCCCACAATTTGCAGCACTGCTGTGGTGGCTTGGCCTTTTCAGAGGGGCTGGGCGAGGTGTGGGGTGGGCTGAGCAGGGGGTCGGGGGGTACGAACCGCGGGCACGGCGCCCATGTTGTTCATCTGCACCGGGTGGTTCATCGGAGACGCCGCCCGCGGTCCCAGCGGTGCTTGGGGCATCTGTACATTCCCTATGGACATGGGGTTAAACTGATTCATTCCTGCAAATGCACCCCCAAAACAACTCATTAGGAACAAGTCAGCAGAATGTATGGATCTATCTTCTACTGTAAAATTAACAGTTATTTTGACTGCAATTCGACTGCCCTGCTCTTTATCTTTTAGTTACTTAACAGACAAATCAGGACGCAAGAAGTGTTTAGAACAATCCAGTTAGGGTGAAATACAATTTCTGGTGTCTTAAAAAAATAAAATTAAATGCAAAAGATTAAGAGTCGATGATCTGCAGAGGATGCTGGATGATCTGCAGAGACAGGATGCTATTTATAAATAATAGGATGGTTTCTTAAAATCAGGCATTTGCTTTGAAACAGCAATGTCTTATTCAGGGCTCACTGAAATGGTTGAAGTAAATATGATAAAAATACACATGGGATGTATGAAGGCAACTCCAAGCCTCAAATCAGGACAAAAGCTGGCAAAATGGTTTAATAGGGGTTGTGTTTTTCATACAAAACATTGAATCCCTCAAAAAAACTTGTCTAAAGCTGTAATTATGGAGCTGTACTTGTTATCAACTTGTTCTCCTATTTAAATTAATTTAAAAAGTATTAACTTTCCCAAGGACATTTCAACGCAAAATTTGACTTAGCTCTAACTCTGAACCAAAACATAAAACAGCTGAGGACACTTTTTTGAAGGAAGTTGAAGCACCTAAAAGCCATGGGTTTGTTTCTTTTGGAAAAAAACCACCCATGAGCTCACAGTAGTCTCAGTGAGTAATGACAAGTGCTGTGAACAAGCTCCAAAGCTTTTTTAGGTGCACTTTCCATCAGAAACCAAGAAAGGCTATCATTAGTTACACAGATTTTAGGACTAATGTGCTGTGTTTCCCGTTACAGGTGTATTTTTGGCTAATTAACTGATGAAAACATGCCAACATCCTTCCCCCTTTACTGTGTTTTAAATGAGATTATCCACAGTATTCTTGCTTGAGCTGTCCTCTCCTTGGAAGCACTGAATTAATTCCCAATCCCCAATCCAGCAAAGTGCTGGATCCATACTGTTAACACTGCACTGACACACGGAGCAATGCCAAAGAACGGTGCTGAAAAAAAGGCAGCCCCAGTAGCTCCTCCCTCCCAACACCTAAAAACCCCAATATAAGATCAGCTTTCCCCCCGCCCCACAATTATTGAACCCAGAAATTGCAATTAGAGAGGAAAACAGATACCTTGAGAAACCTGCATACGACTGATAGGCACGGTTGGCATGGACATAGGCCCATCTGCAACACAACACAAGAACGGTCAGCAAAGCCAAATTTAAACACAACCTCAGGATTCACTAGAGCCCACAGACTCCTGAGAGGCAGAGGCAGTTCCAGCAGCACTTACTGGGTGGCCTGACGGGCTGTGCCTGGCCCATGGCAGCAGCCACCTGGGAAATCCCTGGGGGCTGGGGCCCAGGGGTCTGTAAGGCTGCTTGGTTCCCCAGCATCCCTTGTTTATGGAGACGAGACCTCCGCTTCTCTTCTAGCTCCTTTTGTATCTTATAGATCTTCTCTGCTAATAAATGATAGTATTCATCCTAAGAGGGAAAAAGAAAGAGTAATCAGCAGCAGCAAAATGCATTTAGTCTACCTGAATACCATCATCTGGTTTG
This sequence comes from Cettia cetti, assembly GCA_013401135.1. Lineage (NCBI taxonomy): Eukaryota > Metazoa > Chordata > Aves > Passeriformes > Sylviidae > Cettia > Cettia cetti. The sequence goes on along the minus strand of VZUI01047829.1, from coordinate 60,708 downwards.
GGGTGGGTTTTGTTTTTTAATGTATACACCTGCCCAGCTGAAAAAGAAGTATTTATTTTCAGAATCCTGTAAATTAAGACAGCCTTTTCTACTTGAATGCAAAAAAAAAAAAAAAAAAAAAAAAAAAAGCTTCCAGAAATCACACTTGCTTTATGGCTACCCTGCATACCTACTCTGAGTAAATTAGCAGACAAAAGAGAAGGCTGGAGGTTCTCTTTTGCTTCAGCAAAACCCAGGAAGCTGTGATTTAGTTTCCAAGTGTTAATGATTTTTAAATGTTATTTTCATAATAAACATTTCCACTAATCCACAGACAAAAGAAAAACATATTCCCAGCACACTGTTACACTGAACAAACTTTCAGAATGTTAAGGACAGATCAATTTTTACATAAGGAAAGGAACTGCTCTTTTCCTAAAGAGTCTATCAACAATCATGGCTAGGGATAAACAAAACCAGACAAAACCTCAAAGGAATGGAGAAAATTCAGTGAAAAATAGTCCACAGGCAGAGACAAGTAAACACTACATCTGTACAAGATGAAAAATCCATTTTACTCAACCTAACTGACAACAGATCCAATAAGACAGTCACAGTGCACACCACGTAGACAATTTTGCTTGTCAGGAATTGCTGGACACACATCTGCCAAGTGCATGAGATTATGCACCTGTTAAGGGCAAAAAAAACCCCACAAACCCCCAAGGCTACATTTCTTTTGCGGGGTCACCATGCTCTTAGAACCCACGGTTACAGAGAGCACATGCTGAGTGATGCATGCCCACAATCATTTTGGTTTTATTCCATGTTCATCAAAACCAGAATTTGTTCTTACAGCAGGGTTGAAATAATTTCCAAAAGCTTACTATGAGATATGTATTCTTCAGCAGCTTTGTTAAGGAAGTCCGGTCATGCAATATAAAGCTTTGTTTTACAGGTCACTTCTCAGAGTTTCTCAAAAATCAGTGCAGACACTTTCTGCTGTCCAGTTTAAAAGCTTTACAGCCCCTCCCCTTCTCCTGCTCAAGCCACTTAGGTTGTAAATTCCTATTTGTAAATCTAATATTGTGTTGCTTTCCCACTGCAGATTCCTGAAAGTTGGTGTTCACAAGGAGCCCACAATGCTAGAACAGCTAGAACATCATTCCTTACAATGATGCCTCTTACTAATATGTTTTTTCAGTGTCAAAGTAGAACGGAAGCTCCTCAAAAAGGATGTAATTCCTCATGGCATCGTTAACACATTCTGAATTACTCCCTTCTTCCAAGTTTGCTGCTTGAAGCCAAATACATTAGATGAATTCCAATAACAGAAACTTCTGGCCACAAGGCTCTGACAGCTTTTTGAGGGGTGAGGAGAAGACACCTCTGGGCGTTTGCCTGTCAGAAGGCATTTAATTTTACAATCAGGAGTTTGCTATGCTCATCCTTACTGAGAAGGTATTTAGACACACAGGTGTTTAATGAAACTCTCCTTCTATCTAAAACTGGTCTCTACAGCTGCCAGGGTAACCAGGGCTGAGCACACCCAAATCTTCCTTGTAAACAACCTCTTGGTTGCTACAATGTGGTTACTGACCAATACTGAGGCAGATGCACTGTAAGAATGACCACTGCCTATTTACCTCTAGGAAATAAAACCTGCATTTTCTTCTCCAGCTCTTCTGGCAGGTGGGCTGAGAGGGGCAGAAGTGTCTGACTACGTCATCTGAAATGCCACTAACTACTCCCTTTAGATGCTCCTCCCTTAAGAAAGGATCTCAAGTTTCTGATCAGGTAGGATCTTGCTGGCTGTTACTACTGGCATTAATATTGTTTTCTTTCCCCAATGAAAACTTTCAGGGAGTGGTTCCTTTAGGGTAGAATTACCACCATGTCATATCCTCAGCCTGTCAATCAACAAAGGATTGCTCCCTTCAAGTAAGAGAGATTTGAACTGACATCTCTGTGCAGACAGAGCAAAAACCATGAACTACAACAGGACAACTGGGGTTTTTTCCCATCCACAAAGCAGCCAAAATGACTTCTTATGTCTTAGCACAACTACACCTGGTGTGGCAGAGTAGAGGAGAAATAATTTCACCAGCACAGGTGGAAGGTAAGCACTGGAACAGCACTGGGTCCTAGAGAAAACCACCAGTGGTAAAGAGGCACTAAGAAAATTTTAAAACTACTGCTTACACAGGCTTCCAAAAAGGGAGGAAGTCAGTAAGGGAAACATCAAGAACTGCAAGCTGTGCTCCAAGCTTCTTGCATGTCAATCTTACCTTCTGGAGGATGCAAGTAAGGATGGATGTGCTGGCGTCTAGAGCTGAGGGGTGAATTAGCTTGGAGTGACATGAATCACACAGCTTGGGACTACACAAACACTGTCACAGACTGAAAACACAACTTTCCTCATGAAGAGGGCAGTGAAATGACTCTCTGTGGTTTTATCTACACTTTCAAGATCTGTGATGCTACTGTTCTTTCACATGATGGACTGAAGCAACGTACCCTACTGTTAGCAGACTCATACATGTCTCCTTCCACTTTCCTGGCATAAGCCACCAAGTTCTCCATGCGGCGATCCTTCAGTGCTGCTGGATCAGGAGTGGGGAAGATGGCTTGGACACTGCAAGGACAGAGGAACAATAATAGAAAAACTTCATCAGAAAAAAAACCACCTCAAATCAACACAGCTTTATGATAATCACCCTGGATGTTCCCTTACACACAGATATGTAAAAGCATATCAAAATGGTTAAAAAATAGTATTTTACTATTTCTCACAAGACTAAAACAAATCAAATGATGAAAAAAAAGTGAGGCTTAACAGTCTGGAGTCTAAATAACTGTTCACCACAGCACAGCAAATTCACTAGCAATAGAAACTAATTCCATGCCCACTCCTTAATGAGCACGAAGAACAAACTGAAGAGGAGGATTAAAGATAATTCATTCTGAGCACCTGAGAACCACTACTGATAACTTTCTTTTCAGCTTAACAGTAGAACTACTGTATTAAAATTCTTTAAAAACATTGAGGAAAAAGGCAGCCTTGGTGAATACTTACAGTTTATGCACTAAATGATTGCGCAGGTCCTGAGTGACATGTTCATGCCATGCTTTCCTTACCCCGGTACTCGAAGGAGGTGCAGCCGTTGGCATTGAGCTGAGGTTTCCAACATTGCCAGAGTTTGTGCCATCATTCATTAGTGGGCTAAAAGAAAAATAAAGGACTGTTAGAGTAGCAGAATGCAGAGCTTTGTCATAGGTTTGATGCCTGAAGTAATTTTTGAGTTGTTGCTTTCATCACTTTTAGCTACTGCATCAAACATTCTCTTAAGTGAAATTTTGGCATCAACGAACTGCAACCCCTGAAGCAGCAAAGCTCAGGAGTTTACAAGGCACATTCACAGTGTGAATGGTAAAGAATCACAACTATGAACTTAAAAACACAAAATTTCTTCCTTTGGGACTTGATTTAAAAGCAGTAAATATTGTGGGGCTCTCAGTAGGCACAAAGTGGCAGCTCTGGAACTGAAAGAGGAAAGAGCAGAGCTGTACACGTCACCGACCATCTTCACGCCAATACAATCACTTTTTAAAGCATGCTCTTTATTTATGTTCATAAGCATGCAAATAAATGTTTAATTGAGCAAGAATGAAAATATGTGCATTACTTGTTTGTCCCAAGGGATGTTGGAAGAGCAGTTTCAGAAATTAGACCCGGTTGCTGGTCTGTTGTTATTCCTCCTGTGGGAAGGTTCATCTGGTTGGCTCCTTTGGGACAAAATTAAACATCATTGGTACACAGTTCACAATTTGACAATAATATGACAAAACTGCACTTTACTGACCCATCTGGCTAAAGAAAGAAGCAATTTATCAGGTTAAGTATTTTTATAACAATACCTGCTGTGCTGCACATACGTGGCTATTTATGGAACCAAGTTACTTTCAGTCTGAACTACAAAAAAGAGTCTATAAAAATTTTAAATTCATAAACTCTTAAGATTAGATCAATAAGCTATAAAGAAGGTAGTACTAGCAATTAAGATGCTAAAATAAAAGATTTGAGACAGAATTGTCTATTAGAACAGGAGACAACTGTTAAACCAAAATCCTTTAGAAATTCTGTCTCATCACCTCAGAGAATGAGCTATGGCCTATATTTTATAAGAAACTAAAACTCTTGCTATTTGGCAAAAGCACTACATTCAAAACTTTCTAATGTTCAAATGTAAATGAATGGCAGTGGATATAAATAGTGCCTTTTTAACTTAATAAACAACACGAACAGTCACTACTCTGACCAAACAAAATACCAGACTATCCTAAAAATTCAACATTAGTTATTCTAACTTTTTTTCTCTTTTCTTGGTCTTTTATCAACCTACCCAGTGCATTAATGGTCCTCATTTGCTGGTGAGCCTGAGGCTGTGCTGGCTGCTGGCCTTGGACCTGGGGCTGCAGCTGTGTTTGGGGCTGGTTGCCATATGGCAGCCCCAGGGCAGCGTAGGCTCGTTGCATGGAGCTGGGGTCAATTGGATTGGGATTACTTAGTGAAGGAGTGTTCTGCTGGCCCGTGCCAACAGAACCGATGGAATTCTGGATCCCACCAGCTGGAGACCCTAAAAGGGCTAGAGAAAAGAGAAAGGATAAGAGAAAAATTAAAACTCGATGAGGATAAGGAGTAAAACCAGTCATGCCAAGAGTCACCAGAACATGCACATATTCTATGGTACAGATATTTTTCTGCCGGAGGACAGAACAACACCCGAGATGCCAAGTGGGAAAACTCAGCCTTTGATTCTACAGGACAGAACCCACCCTGGCTATTAATCCATGCAGTCTAAAGAGAAGAGCTGTAAATTTCAGGCAGATAAGCCCATCATTACTTGTAACAGATATATAGTACACGTTCCTATATAAGACTAAATAGGATTTTCATGCTTGGGGACATTAAACTAAGGGGGAAAAAAAATTTAATTCCTCTACTTCCCTCTTTCCCATCAATCCCATTTTAGGTCAAAATATTTGGCTCCAGAACAGAGATCCTGAGTTCAGCAGAAACACTGTGTCCTTGGACACAAAGGTAATACTGAAGATCTGTTGGTAGAAATTTTCATTGCGAGCAGTCACCAGATGAATCCTCTGAAGGCCAAATTACCTTAAACCCCAAGTTACTCAGAGATATGAAAAACCCTGATGAGTCTCAGATTGTACTGGCAGAATCTAAAATAAGTTGGAGAGTCAGAAAGTGGTTGAACCCTGGTAAATAATTTAGATGATGTTTAGGTACTCATTAACCTATACGGCTACCACAACCAACCAGCCTCTCCCACCATACAGATGTAGGGAAGAGTCATTTTCATTGTAGACAGGAAATGGAAACAACAAGGAAAAGCAGTATTTACTTAATCCAGAAGAGAGCAAAATTATCCTTTCTGGTTCTCATTTTAGCTGGCATTCTAAGTAATACCATGTTCCCTTGTGAATGACCCATGGAGTACAACCTTCAGCACAGACACACTGCATTTTGATAATCAGGACTCCGGTAGAAGTAACACTTCCTTCACATTTTCCCCCTCAAGTAATTAAATACGTAATGTGCATTACAAATCTGTGAACTAAATTTGGCAACAGTAATGGCTCTTAATATAGGCAACAATAACTGTTTTATTGAAATATTAGTAGGGCACGTGGTTAGATAAAAAAGTCATGAAAACAAGCCTTCTGAGACATTAACAGCATTATCCAGGCTTTCTTAAATCCTTACCCACTATGGAAACTGAATCACTGAAAGAAATACACAGGCTTTCAGCTTCTACCCAAGAGAAAACATGCACATTGCAGAGTCCAGACTTTTCCCTCTCCAGATGAGAAATCAATCTGATCTCATTTGCCAAAGAACTACAAATAAATATACTCAGATATCTCCCCCTCCTGAATAAGCAGCCCTACAAAAAACATCCTTTTTCCCCCAAAGGACAATCCACAGTATTTTAAATGCTGGGATTACCATGGAAATTACGGCTTATGTATACTTACACTCTGTGGACACACAATAACTTTTGAACTCACTGATCACTTCCAAGAGAATTTAAAAACAAAGACAGAAGCTGATTAAGATCCTATCAGCTTAATTTACAAAAAAGGACATATTAAAGAGCACGTATATGAATTCCTCATTAGACTTGCACACGGTACTCTGCAATCACAGAGTCTAGGAGAAAGATGCCTTTACACTACTGCAAGCCAAGGAACAGGAAGGTTAAATAGCACCAAAGTTGTGGCACCCTGGAATTCAAAAGGCTTCAGGGGCTGTTGCAACAGCAGATTGATTCAGGAGCTAACAAGAATTCCAGCTTGTTAGATGATGATATGCCACCAGAAAATTTAGGACAACACCCCCCCAATCTGCTTTCAGTGCCTGAAGTGTGGAGATGGCAGAACGCCCACAGGTGGTGCCAACGTTTGGGAACCAGGGAAAGGCTTCTGGCCACCTCACTGAGGAGAGCCCAGCCTTCCACCATCCCTCACGTTCTCCTGGGGAAAAAACACTGTCTGAGACTGCAAGCTTGGCTTGAAGCTCACTTGGACAAGTCCAGCACCTCCAGCCCACGGCTCTGGGCTGAGCTTTGGCAGCAGCATCAGTCACTACAAAGCACAAGTTCAGCCCTCGTGTTACAACAGTTTTAGACTATTTGGCCTCAGCTTTTCTACACTTCACAACTCAATAGGATCCTGATCTGAGTATTTCCCAAGATCAGGAATCTGTTTTTGAAGGAGTTTGTTTTTGTTTTTTGTCTGTTTGTTAAACGGTTTTATATGAAGGCATGACATTATCTGTCAAACAAGAAGATGGAGGCAGAGAGTTTTAAGTTTCCACTCTGGAGAGACCCAAGTGCAAATGCTGTTTCTTCTGTGGCAGATACTGCAGGAAATAAAGTCAAATAAAATAAACACAGCCCTGGAACAAACACATTAGGCCACTGCTACATGAAGCAATGTCTGCTGCAATTTACTCTTCTTAACTGATGCTTCATATGTTGAGGAGCCCATGACAGAAGCTGCAAGTGTGAAATGAGCTCTGTAATTCGCATTCTAAATGCTGTAAAGACAACTGGCTCTGTGTGTCCCAGTGTCACTTGTGTTTATGTACCTGTGGAGGGGGGGATTCAAACAAGCCCAAGTTAAGCAGCCCCAGAACTTTCTGAGCAGTCCCAGTGACATCCCAATGCCCCAGAAGGCATCAAAACCATCAAACAGCAGCTCACCTGCAGGATTCCTCTCTCAAGTAGTGCTGTTTAATGACACTGCACTTATGCCTTCTAGAGGGGAACCCCTCCAGCTAATTAAAATTTATTTTGAACACAGATCCCTAATGCTATTTTAAGTATGAATGCCCAGCACTTCTCTAACCTGACCACTCCAGTGAACATGTTAAACCATTCTTGAGAATTTTAAATTCCCAAACTCTAAGGATTAGATCAATAACCTAGAAAGGAGGTAATACTAACAATTAAGATGCAAAAAGAAAGTAGCATTTGAGACAGAATTATCTGTTAGAACTGCTGGCAACTGTTAAAGCAAAATCCTTCAGCAACTCTGTTTCATCACTTCAGACAATAAGCTATGAGCTGATGTAAATTTAGCCACTCTGATTTAAATGTTTGATTTTATTTCTGAATTCTTTAACTGAGGCTTGGTTCTGTCCTGCAACTCCTCATTCTGCTCTTCTCAAAGTGGCTGGAGCAAAATTCCTGCTGGTTCCTTTGACTCACTCAGCACCAGCCTGTCCTGCACTCAGAATCAGGCAGGTACATGGAGGTAAATGCACACAATCATTTAATTAAAGGATGTACCTTGAATCAAATAATGGGATAGAGATTTTACGAGGAACCTGAAGCACAAAGTGTCAGTTTTAAACTTCACTGCCAATGCCATTTTAATTTTTATTTAAGTTAAGCATTAAATCATAAGCCCTCAGTCCAGCATTGGATCAGTCAATCAGTGGAACTCCTTAATCCATGGACTACCATCCATCATGTGGCTCCACGGGATAACTGATGTGTCACCATTTTGTGATTTTCAGCTATTGAAAAAACAAGAGACGTGTTTTGCTTGTAGATCTTACAGTTACTGACTGTAAGACTTGAACAAGCTGGATTTCATTTTGTTTTCACAGGAAAAAGATTCCACTGAAGAACTTGCTGCCTCCTCCTCCTCCTGGACACATTTTCCTGTGCATGAATACACTCACTCCTTTCTTCTCAGCAAAGGATTGGTTCCCAAGTGCTCCACATCCAGGTTCTCTTCCACTTTCTGCCTGTACTCAACAACCTGCTACATCAGCCAGCTGGATCATGGTCCTTACTTCCATTTCCCTCATCAGATTCCTGCTCTTTCATCCCTGACTTCACATACACCAGAATTTCTGCCTCTCTCTTCTTTAAAATCACACTTTCAGGTGAAGATTAGTTATCTCAAGTTTAATCTTTTTTTAATCCAGTTTTCTCCTTACTGAATTTTATTTAAAAATTTGCTACAAGGGAGGAGACCAACTCCAAATTCACAACTCCACTTTCCAGTCTCCCCCATCTGATCCCAGGGGTTTTCCAGTGTCCCCTGCTCCTGGAATGATGCACATCAAACTCTGCACAGGGATGGCCCAGGGCATTACAAATGGGAGCAGATCCCATTTGTAATTTTTATTTGTAATTTGAGCTGTGGCACAACACACCTGCCCAGGCCAGGAATGGAAGAATTAAGGAGCTCAAGCATGCACATGACAAGATAAATCTTAAAAAAAAAAAACTGACACTGCTACAAAACTAGGAAATATATCAACAACAGTTTGCAAAAGTTTGTAACTTATATCGTCTTGGGCCCAGCAGGGAGCAAGAAGTACTTCCTAACAAAAACAAGCCTTCAACCCCGAAGTATTTCAACCATATTTCAAGCCATTACTTTGAAACACAGGATTCACTTGCTTATTCAAAAGAAAAGCATATTGCTTTACCATGTGCAAAATAATATTTGTTTTCCAGTTTCCCCTGTCGCCTTAGAGATACATGGACACACAGTAAGTACCATGTGGAACAGAAAGAATTTTAAATTTGTCCCAATATGTCCTATTAACAAGTCAGGTCACTATCAACCATTAATAGTATAATATAGTTCAAGAGTGCTTTAAAATAAATAAAAAAAGGCAATACAAAGGAAACCTGACACAATGTTCTTTGCAAAAAAACCCAACACTAAAAGACCTGTACAGAAACAGCTCCATGGCAATAACCTAAACCCCAGGACTTTCCAGGACTTGCAGATCCCCAAGGAGTGGGAACAGAAAGCTACAAAAGCATAGGAATGACTGTGCATGGAAGTGAGGCACCACATTGCAATGGCTCAGCAGTGCTCAGCTGCAGAATGTTCTAAAAGGTGGGCACCCTTTGAAGCAGCTTCTTGAAAGCCCAGCATGGCCACACCAGGACTGAAATAACAACAGGAAAACAGGGATGGGCATAGAAAGGAGGGAACTGGACTCTCTGTAAGGAAGGCAGCCCAACAGTAGAAGGAGGATCACCACACTTCTCATTCCTTTTTCCCTTTCTGAATGTTCTCTGTATTCAGCCAAAGGCAGACTCCCTCCTCCTCCCAATTTAGTAGAAGCTACATATGATTTATTCTTAAGAAGGACATAATTTTCTTCCAGCCAAAAACTAACCCAACGCTGGTTAGTCTCCACCTGATGGAGCACAACATTTTAAAATGCACATACCAATCTAAATCATTTAACAAAGTTTCCTGAATGCCCAAAAAGGGGTACCTTTTATAATATAGCTAAACAAGTACTTTCAGTGTTCCCCTTTTACCTCCCAACAAATCATGAGGTGTTACGTGTATGACTCAGATATAATCCAGGAAAAAGAACCCTGCACCACTGGATTATTGATTAACTGAATAGAGGAAGGAGATTTCATATTTATCTCTCTCCATATGCAACAAGAGAGACAAATTCTACACTTATCCACTATAATTCTGTTGCAGTCAGACAATATCCTATTTGATCCCATAGCAAAATTATTTTTAAGGATTGTTGATGTTCCAGTTTTTGTTCTCTTATGATCAGCTGTATGAGCAACAAAACAAACAGTGCACAAACTGGTTTTCTCCAGCAGCTTGTATTGAAAAATGTAATTCTGTTCTGGTAGATGTTGTTAGCACTTTGATAACAACTGTGTAATAACGATGTTAAGCACAAATGGACCATGTCATATTAGAAGGCAAGGCTTTCAACACATTTTTTGAGGGCCAAACTAGTAATCACTTGCAACAAATTACTACTTTCAAAGCACAAGATTTATCTTGTTTACCAAGGAGAAGTTTGGTAAAATGAAAACAAAACCCCTGACCTCCAAGTAGCTCTATAGTAGTAATTTTTTCAGTTTTGAAAGTGGAAAAACCCTCCTTAAACCATAAAAAGAACATGCTCAATGGATAATTTTGGTAATTTTAGCAGCTACTCTCCCCCCTACCTTCACCCCACCTAACCTAGGAGCAATTCTCCATCCTCCAAGGTTTACTGGTGCTCTCCACTGCAGTCTCAGCTTAGCTGGAAATTAGCAGAGTGCTTCCAATCCAATTCCAATGTACAAGCTTTGCAAGTCCTGCAGCTATTTTCCACTTCTTAACCCTTATTTAAATATACTTAGGCATAACATTACTTAAAACTTCTAGAACTTCACATCGATGCTGTAAAATGTTCCACCCTGGCATCTTTTCAAAGGACTTGATGAGAAGCAAACCTACCAACATAAGTTCAGAATTTTCTTTTTCAGAGCAAGAGGAAAGAAGAAATAAACTACAAATGGCCCAGCCCCAAGGATCACTAACAGCTCAGCTATTATAAAAGCCAGGCATGATTTGCAGAACTACAGCTAATCTATACCAGGGTTAAATACATTTAAGACACCCAGACCTCTTTACATGAAAGAATTATTTTTTCTAACATTTTTGATTGTTTTAAATCATTAGCATGTTGATTTAAATAATTTCTAGCAGCAAAACCACAATCAAGTAGCTTATCTCCTCCCCAAGCCCCTACCTACATCCAAAACTGCTTCCTAACTGGAATCTATTGACCTGCCTCACCACGAAACACCAGTTAGAAGTTGCCACATCCTTAAAAAAAGATGGGTGCTTGAGCTCAGACTTTCCCAATTATTGTGTACTTAAATAATAAATTGCATTAAATGATCAGAAATGGAAATTCACCGGTATATTTATCCTTGTACAAGATTGTTAACAGCTACTAAGTTTGTTGGGACACTGCCAGGAATTTATTCCTCCATTGCACATGTGATCAACTTTGGTTTAATGGTGACAGCAGTAAGAGAAATACTCACGTTGTTGGTTTCTTTTGTCACTGGCATTCTTCAGAGGAAGGCACACGGGACAGTCGTGCCGAGTACAATTCTTCCAGTGGGAGATGATTTGTCTCGAAGATGCACAATGAGCAACTGCAGCAAAGGAAAGCAAGAGTTAAGAGTCACTCCTTGGTTAATTGGTTTTGAATTATTTCATTTTTTAGAGCTACTCTATTCTTTCTCCTTCACAAGCAATACTAAAACTGCAAACGTAAATCTTATAGCGATCCCCCAGCAAATGAAGGAAACTAGTACTAACATTTAAGACAAAGACATGGTGAACACTACACCCTCCTTATACAACAGAGATGAAAGGGATGATTGATTGCAAGGCTACACTGCTACCGTCCTACTTCCAAAAGGCAAATATTGCAGTACTGTACATAAAACTAAACACAATTGAAACGTCTTACAATCCAAGTGCAAATGAAGGGAACTAGTATTGAAATTTAAGACAAAGTCATGGTGGATATCACACTTAATATTCGTGCCTTAAGTTTTAGCTTTCATATTTTCCAGATTCTATACTGTATTAGCATATAATTCTGAACTCCATATAAATTGTTAGCAACTTCTGCTCACAGTTTAGTCAGACAAGACAATCATTTTCCACCCCGAGAACCAAGGACACTGTTGCAGCTTCAGGCCCAGAAAGTATAAACTAGGAATATGAGACTTCATAACCTGAAGCTGTAATTAGACAATTAACCCCAATATGTAAATAGACCAAAACTTATCAAAGCACAAAAACTCATGACCAAGTGTCCACCTTGAGTAGAGCCACAGCCAAACTCTTCTACTGTCCAAAGTACATCCTTTGAAAACGTTTTTAATAAATACCTACTTTATTCCTTTAACACTGTCTAACCTCTATTCCAGATAGCCTCTCAAAGCATCAATATAACAGAGGAGATGAAGATGCTTGCAAGGCTATGCTGCTACCATCCCACTCGAGGAGGGCAAATGTCGGATTCAGAACACGCGGATGCATGAGGAGAGATGAGAGCTGGGAGCACTTTAACCACAGAGGCAGCGCTGACACTCCCTTGTGCCAGGCACAGGGGCCCCTCCAGCTGAGAAGAGCAAGGCTGGGGACAGGGAGAGCAGAGAGGGCTCACCTTGGCAGGCCTTGCCAGCCTGGCAGTGCGTCATGTGGTTGAGGACGTTCTTCATGGTGCGGCAGTGCGGGAGGGCGCAGGCGCGCACCTCGCCGTTGGCCTGCTCGCGCCGCTGACACTTGTGAGCGTGGAGCAGCAAGACCAGCTGCTGCTGGATCAGTTTGCGCTTCTCGGGGTCTGCGGTGGGCCCCGTGGCCATGGCCTGCGTCGGGACGATTCCCACTTGCTGGACTTGGGTTTGCATCTGGGACTGAGAGAGAAACCGAGAGGTCAGCGCTGTGCCTGCCAGCGGCGGCTCTGATCTTCATCTGGGACAGGGATTTGAGTATCACAAAACTGGTCACAGAGCTACAAAGGTTACTGCACCACTCCCTGTGGCATTCTTGAACGTTTCTAATGCTGAAACAACATCCATGTATCGAGAGCTACCTCTGTTAAAACACTTAGATACACAGGAGTTTAAATAACGAGCCATTCAAAATACTGTTTATTAGAGAGACCATCATTCCAACAGAGGTGGAGTTCTTTAAGGTCCCTTCCAACCCACATCATTCTGAGTCTATGAATTCAAGCTTGTTCAGTATTATATTTTCATACTATAGGTAAGAATTTCATATTATAGGTTTATACACATCAATCCTAGTTCCTTGTCCCTAACAAAAAGAGAAGTCCAATGGCAGAAGACAGCCAAAACTCTATGACTATCTCCATGTATTACAGCAAAAGGCAGAGCTGATTTTCCAAGCCTAAGTTAGTCTTTTTTCTCTCCAACTGATATTCCTTCCACAGAGAAAATTCCCAGGGCAAGCTGTATATAGTTTTCTCCTAGTAAGGGTCATCTAAACCTGGGTTGCATTATGGCTGCTGAAGAGAACTAGAATTACCACTGGGTGACAATGGGTTCTATCAACTTTAAAATCCAATGTTTTACTCCCAGCATCCATTCTTTATGGACACACTTCTGCACCAAGGCCTGAGCTCTGCCTGACAGCTGCAAACCCACAGAGATCTTCAGTCTAAGGCACAGTTCATAACGGTGCAGAAGAGAAATAGCCTCTTTAAGACGTCAATTATTCAGCACAGATTAGGTAGCTTTTCTACCTTCCAGGACAAATTTGGCTTTCAAAATTAAACATATCCACAGCCTGCAATGACTCCCCTAGAAGGAACAGATATGGGACTGCAAAAGTGCTGAAATCCCTGTGATTTGCAGCTTGAATTAATCTTATGGACAAACAAGCAACCGTCCCAAGAATCACTTTGATTTTGCACTGTGAAAACAGGCTGCCACAGGAAAACTCACTAAATTCCAAACTACCAAAGGAAAACCAGCCATGAGAAACTTTTAAATAGAATATAGGAACATTAGGATTATGCTGGGGACGTAACAGAGGAAATAGTTCAGTGCTGCCTGCAGAACTACTAACGACAGCCTGTGTACCACATTTAAAGAAAATCAGGTTTAAGTGTCAGCATATGCCACTTGTACCCCACCTTTGAGAAGGATTCCACAGGAAATTCCACAGCCCACAAAATCCTAATTTTCTTATACCAAAAAGGTCTTAGACCAACTGCACAAATTCTTCCTACTCCAGCAGCAAGCTTTGTCTCTGCACATGGGGTTTTGGAGCTAGTTTTCCTTCTGGGGAATGAAGGACACAAGATCAAGTAGAAAACACCATGTCTGGTATTTTATAGAGGAAGTGGGGACTCTGCCACTTGATAACGATTATAGTAAGTCCTAGACAAAGAGGAATTGCTGAATCTGTTTGTCTTGGACTTTCAAGAGAAAGAACAATAAAGGGAATAAGGGGGTGAATGAAGGAAACCTAGGAACATCTGCTCCTACTGCATGCAGCTGAAATTCAGTCTTCCATTTCTCCTGTGAACAAATCCATAGAGCAGAGAGGTTTTGCTGAAACAATTCTTGGGTCACAAATAGGAAACAATTAGTTCAGCTAATCTACAGAAAAATACAGGGATCATGCCAAAGAAAATCTTGTTGGAAGCGATGCTTTCATCCCAGTCAAAGAATTGTTTCCCAAGCCAAGTCCTCCTTTTGTTACTACCCTTCCAGTTAACAGACACAACTGCAGCTGTATCAGCACAGATGTACTGACCCAGAAGGGTTTCTTGAAGACTGAGTAACAAAAAAGCAGAATTGCAGAGTATCAGTGGTTTGAAGAACAAAGCAGTCTCAGTCCAGATCAATGTGTCTGCAGGTAGGCACAAAACCCTCTCAGAATATAAAGCTTCTTGTTGCTTCACCTGACTGACTGACAATCAGTCAGGAAGTTCAGGTACTTCTGGACTCACAATCAAAATAAATCATTCAATAGTCTGATAAGCAAGGCAAAAAAAGATATTTTTGTTTCTCTTGCCCCACCATCAACACAGCAAATACATCAGTAGTTGGAAATCTGCTAAAACCTCTGAGAGAGATGGGAATGTCAATAATCAGTTTTCTACAAACTGAATTATACACACTTCCATAGGGTAAGGCAGTTATTAATACCCTTCAAAATTATGGAAACTCATTCAGAGAGGAAGATGGTTCTGCCCTGTCCCTATCCTGAAGGGCAAAATCTTCCTGCACATCTGGGCAGCACAGATGCACAAGTATCTCATTGTTGTGGACTTGGATGGACTCAAAGTTCCCTGGCGGTTTTACTTTACTGAGGTGACCAGCAATTCTCAATGTTTTTATGTATTTATATTCAAAACCACTCAACATTGTCAAGATGGAATACTATGTACCTTTCCTTATAAAAGTAAGCAGCAATCTCAGCAGCAGTGGCAATCTTACAGCAGGTAAACAATGCAATAGAGAACTCTGCCTCAGCTCTGCTCTATAGAGCATTATGGTTTTAAAATACTTCTCTTCTATAATTTCTGTTTATTTCCATGTTTTTTTCCTTCTCCCTGGTAGAAGAATGTGACTTTCACTGTATGAGGACAAATCCTGCATTTAAAAAATGTATTTTAGTTCTATAAGAGAGGTTGGTAATCAAAAGCAGATCTTAATGGGTTCTTAAGAATCCACTGCCACAAACCCACACATGGGTACATTAAGGTGAAACACCCCCAAACTTTGTCACTTCCCTTCCAACCACAGGCTTAAAGTGTGATCCTGAAGGTCCCCCCCAGAGATGGGACCCAGGCACAAAGTGGATACACACATGAACTGTAAATCTCAAATAACTTCTAATTAGCTCTGAATTAAGTGTTCATAGTGTGACCAATTCCAATAATGAGTATCCCAATACATTTCCAGTAAGATTAAAAAATGTCCTTCCTGCCCACAGGATTTGCAGGAATGCTCTAGAGTAAGTGCTGAACCAGCTCTGAAGAGCCCAGGGAGCATCATTCTGTCCCAAAACTGAAGGAGAGCTGAGGCAGCAGCTATTGGGTGGCATCAAGGCCTAAGGCATTCCCCAGTGCAGACCAGAGCTTCACTGGGAAAGTGACACAGAACCAGTGGACACTTCTTGCAATTCACGTGGACGGTGGTTTCCCTGGTTCCACCAGTTACTCTCAACAGGCATGGAATGAGCACCCTGGTCCTGTCCAAACAGGAAGGATCCTTCTGACCCCAGAATCACCAGGGTCTGCTTTGGCCCCAGAGGCTGGAGGCTCACACATGCACAAACGGGCTGGGACAAACACTACAAGCACAAGCACTTGCATCTGTGCCCCAAACCCCTGAAGTGCTGCATTTCCTCACCCAAGGAGCAGGAGCAATCAGAATCTGAGTCTGCATGGTGAGCAAAAGACTCCACAGGGGAGGAAAAGAGGTTTCCTGAATTGGACACAACCTCAGAAGACCATCCTGCTGTCTGGAGGGAGATAAGTGATGTCAGCCTACAGCAACAAGCTGAGCACTGGCAGTGCTCTAGGAAATGAGGAGAGGTAGGAAGACATTCAGCTCCTGAACACAAAGACAACAGAATCACAGAACCATTTAGGTTGGAAGAGCCCTCTGAGACCATCAAGCCCAGCCTGTGCCCAATCCCCACCTTGTCACCAGCCCAGATCACTGAGTGCCATGTCCAGGCTTTCCTTAGACACCTGCAGGGATGGGGACTCCAACACCTTCCTGGGCAGCTGATTCCAATGCCTGATAACCCTTTCTGGGAAGAAATCCTTCCTGATGTCCAACCTTAACCTCCCCTGGAGCAGCTTGAGGTTGTGGTCTTAACATGAAAAATGTGTTTAGAGCTCAAGATTTATTTCAAAGCTTTGGCACTGACACGGATAAAGGCAGTTTTCATGTCAAGGATAAACCGGAATATTTTCAACTTCCCATTTCCCACCTCTTAATGCGGTGAATGAACCTGCAAGCCCATGACAATCTCAAAGGTGAGAAGAATCCTATGGTCAGGCCACAGAAAGAACCTGAATAGTTGGTCAGTGCACTTAGCTTTTAATTGCTAAAGGAATTTTGTTTTAAAGCCAGCAAAGGTATCAATTCTATGCGATTGAGTCTGCTAGGCATCAAGGCTGGATCAGAATCTTTTTTAAGAATACACCTGTGGAGTTTTATCTCATCTTTCTGATTTGCAGGACCAGCAAATGCCAAGAAACATACACTGAAGAAGTGTTTCAAAATAGAAAAAAGCAACAAAATACAGGAAGGTGTAGAGAGATTCCAGCTCTCACATAAAGGAAACTACCTGAGCAAAATACTGAGGGGTTATACATACATAAACCTCAGTATTTTAGTTGGGGACAAAACAGCCTGAGGAATGAGGAACATTGAAAATCCCAGAGAGCAAATCCCAAATAGAAAAAAGGATAAAGCACAAATGAGAAGTCTGTAAGGGAAGGAAAGGCATGCTGTCAGAGTCCTGGCTATGGAGCACCTCAGTTGCTGGAACAGAGTAGGACACAGCAATGGATACTCTCCACCACCTGTATTTGCATATGGGGGAGGGGAGAGTGGAACACGGGCCAGAGCATCGGGAAAAGATTAATTCCTCTTTGTCAGCTTTTGCCTGCCTGGCACTATATTTACACATGATGCAAAAACTAAAATATTCCTCCATTCAAAGCAATCCACGTCCCCAGGATGAACTCCTGCACTAAGGCAAGACAGAGATGCTCTGCTCCCAACAAAACAACATCCTTTCCCTGGCACTGAACACTATGTCTTGGATTTGTTTCCAGGTTATTAAGATCTTCTTTAGACCTAAGTAGAGCCTTTTCCCAGCTGTTCACTGCTGTAAATCAAGTGGGATTTTCTTGAGGAAGGGAAGGAGTGAGCTTGCCTGTGAATGAGAAACTGAATTTCAGAGTGGAGGTCAGGGCAGGCACAGGGAAGGTGAGCACAGCTGACAGCAAGCCCAGCAGAGACTGGGAGAATGCTGAAGAGAGCAGCAAGCAGACACTCAGCATGCTGCCAGTGCAACAGCCACAGACCTTTCCACAGGGATAGAGGAGAGTGGCTGTGCTGCAAGAGAGGAAAAAAATCACAGAAAGGGTCAGAACACAGGCCTTCCTCCCTGGAAGGGCACAAGAGTTAAGTGATTCTTCATAAAGTCTTTTCTTTCTGGTCTCTAGAACAAAATACCAGTTGTCTATTTTAAGTAGCTACAGTTCTACTTGCTCTAATTAAAGCTGGCCTCCCAGTTTAAAAGCTTTCTTCCTCTCCCTCAGAGGTGTGCAGCAAGGCACACCTGAGACATTCTCACCCCCCAGTCACTTCTTCTGTCTTCTGATCAAAATCTGTTATTACAGAAATCCATAGGACATAAAAAGGAACAAAGAAGAACACAACAGAGCTCCTGACGCAGTTTAGCAAGAGATGAGGGGGAAAAAAAACACAGAAGATATGCTGCTCCAATTCTAAGTCAAGAATTGAAGAAAAACTATTTCCTTCTCTTCCAAAAAGCAATATTCTCTCAACTCCATCTGCTGGTCATAGGGCTAACTGTGAAACCATGCTGGTGTCTGGAAGCCAAACTTCCCCCATTGTGCTCCTAACCCACGCAGAAATACCAGATTTACTGGTAAGTCCACGAAGGCACCATCCACCACCACCCTTGGAACAGGCAGCACTGCAGGGAGTGCAAAGCTGCAGCGAGCTTGATGGAAAAGCCTCACAGGGCTCCCCCCACAGCAGCTCCTCCTGGAGCCTGCGCACTCCCAAAGCAGAGGCTGCTGCCTCCCAGCCCGGCTGCTGCCTCCCAGCCCGGCTGCTGCCTCCCAGCCCGGCTGCTGCCTCCCAGCCCGGCTGCACGGCACACTGAGAGCCCCAGAGCAGAGCGTGGCTCGCTTCCACAGCCCAGGGATTGTGCATGATCTCATCACAGCACAGCACTGCCAGTCCTGCATCAGAACCATTTCGGCAGCACTGAAGCTCAGTAATGTGTCACCAAAACTTCCAACATCAGAAGCAACATTTTTCTTTTGGAAACAAATCTTTCACTCAAGTGTTCAAGCTGCCCATTCTTGCAAAGGGAACAGCCTTCTGTAGTAGGCTACAGAATTCTGTAGTATCAGAATTCAGAATTATGATTCAGTATCACTATCAGAATTATGTAGTATTCTGTAGTAGCCCCACAAAGCAAGAGCTAATATGCTGTTGGAATCACCATTAAAGCAAAACAAACAAAAATCAATCCATCCTGCTGGCACTGAAAATTAATACCTTAATGCTGACCTCTTAATCATTTTAATACCATAAGGTTTGTTCTTCTTTTCTAATTAAAGAGATTAATCCAAACGTGCTTCTCAGGGTGTAGTGTAAGGTCATGCCTGGAACATGGGCTGCAGTGAACTAACACTTCAGAGACCCACTTTACTGGGCAGGCAGGGGGGACGGGAGAGTGCTGCTCTCAGGAGAGTGGTAGCCTGAATTTGGATCAAAAATCCAAATCCACAGCTGCAGCACATTTGTCCTGGCTGCCAGGGTTATGCCTGGCAGTGGGAAAATTCCTGGTTACAGTTGGGGACAGGGGTGTCACACAGTAATGATTAGAATAATGTGGGTTAAGAAAATCTTTTACTTTTGCAGCACACATACAAGGCGTAAGGCTAAAGACTGAAAAAAGTATTTTAAAATACTTTGGTTTTTAGGACTTAGGGGTCCTCAGACAATGGCTGCACCTTTCTGCTTCCTCTTTTCTTGTTTAAATACCCCTTGTGGGAACCACAGTGTTTGGTGCCATGCTGCAATCTGGTTTCCTGCCTCAGACAGGCCACACACCACCAGCGTTTTCATTCACGTGGGTTTGTCTCTCACATGGAAAAGTACTTTGGGGGCCCTTTTAAGATAAGGATAGTACAGAGGGCTGGTTTAGCAAGATATGTGGTTGCAATCATGCCACAAAGGACCCTGAATGGGTTGGGTTTTTTTTTTTTAAATATGCAGTTGTCTTTCAATTGCTGTAGTGCATGGAGTCTGAACTGATCCTCCACAGATTCATTTTTGATCCATGTTAACATAACACAACACCCTTTTCCACATCACTGCCTCCTTCAGGGAACAGGACAGGCCGTGTCTCCAGGCCAACCACAATAAATAAACCATCATCTCCAGGGATCTAAAGCATCCCAGGACACAGAAATGGCAATGGGATTGCAGCAGAACGCATGGCAGCATTGCTGAAACACTGCAGCTCTGCTCTGGGGACCTGCCTCTGTCACCAGCTGCTTTTCACAAGAGCCATTTGGGTCACACTTTGGTTGCCCAATGCGAGTGACAGATGTCACTTAGATGTGTGTTTCTGTAACTGTGCAACTGCTGTGGATGTTATTTTACCCTTAGGTAATGCCTTAGCATATGAAATAAGGTTTAGCAAGCCAGAGCCTACAAACCTCGAGTTCTGAGTCAGCAGATTCTGCCAGCCTTACTCTACTTGTGCATCTGTGCTTAAAACTGGGGCAACTCATCTTCATCTCAGAGAGGTGCTCTGAAAATGAGCTAATCCAAAGTATGAGCATGCTCCAGAGCTGACTGCCACAGGAAAGAGCATTTGGAAATGACCAAGTGAGATATATTACACCATACAGCCAGCAATGCCCACAGCTACACACCGAGCTGCAAAAATAGAACTAAATGTTGACTCTGTGCTCTTTCCAGGGGCTCTGTTCATATTGTTCACTGAATAAAGCAAAGTCCCTGTGGAAGGAATAACATATGGCCATAGATGTGCTATTACCAAATAATTACACTGCCTTACCCTCTGTTGCCAAATAAAGGTTAAATTCTAACAAGTGTGACATTTCTTTTAAAGTTCTTGGCTTTGCAATAAAAATGTTTAGATGGAAATTCAGTTTTTGAAGTTACACCCCTGTCAGGACCACCATTCCTCTAACCCCCCCATGAGCTGAGACCTTTGGGCTCCACAGTACCCATGTCTGTTGGCTGAAATGCTCATTACTCCCTGTGTTGGTGTGAGGGAAAAGAAGATATATTGGACATGCAAAGCTTTTGACACCTGAGAAACAAAGACAGACGGTTCTGATTCTTCTCTCAGTTGGCATTTTTGACATTTTAAAACTGCAGTTGATACTACTGGAAAAGTTTCCCTTACTTTCCTCTTTCTCTTGGAAAAGATGGGAGAAGAGGTTTTGATTTTATTTCTCTCCCATCACCTGACAAGCCTTGATGGCAAATGCCTTTTTTATTCCACCTGAATATTGACCAATGCATCCTATACTAGTAAGTGAGTATATTAAGACTTAGACTTTCCCAAATCTGATCTTTAAATAGGCACAAAATTAGGCTTCAAGATAACCCAGCCCCTGAGAAGAATACAGCATTTTAGGGAGACCTGAAGGTTCTCTGCAGCATCAAGACAGTAACTCACTTGCTTTACACCTGATCCAAACACAATTAGAGTAGTCATGCAGCAAATTGTCTTTTATAATATTCTGCATGACTGCAAGTGGTGTTCTGAACATGGTATTAATCCAGTCACAAGCTCCTTTCCATAAACAGTAAATGACAGATGATATTAAGGAAAGATTTCACAGCGTAACCAGAGGAAAATGAGGAAGTGGTTCTCTAAAATCAGGAGAAAAGAGGAAGTTTATTACATCCTCTTGCCTCTAATACAGAGTCTATTAGTGACAGGCAGGTAGCAAATGCAGTGATGGAACAGCAAGCATTGGCTGTGTCAAAAAATAGCTTTTTTAAAAATTTAAATTAAAAAATAAGCTATTTGCATCTTATGGAAGGTCTTACAAGTTTCTATAGTAACTGCAATCATGTATAAGAATAAAAAATGCAACAAGCTGGAGTTTCCATAGAAACAACACAAGCAGTTTGATTAATACGCAACATCCCGACACAAACGGGAATATTTAATTTAACTTTATAAAGAGAACTCTGGTAAACATCATACTATAAACTTGCAAGGTATCCAAATAAGAACTGCTCTTGCAAGCTTGGGACATGCAAGTCATGCACAGTACAAAGTGAGAAGCGTCTGGGGTGTTTAGCACATCAGTTCCGAAGGATAGGAGGTACTATTCAGTTTCAGGAAGGTGGTGATGTACCCAAAACATTCTAATTGACACACAGAACTTAAAGAAGACATTTTTAGCTGGTTTGACACTAAATATACCAGCCAAAATGAAAGGATGTTATGCAGTTTTTATAACTGTGATTTCTGAGGAAGTATGATCACTGCATAAAAATGTACACAAGTTTTATATACACACTGCAGAGCGGAAGTGCAGAACCACGGGACAACTCTGTTGCTTAAATGACTGTGGAGAAGTAATTTGGTGATGCTGCAGAGGCTGGATCACCCAAGAATTTAGCAAGCACTAGGAAGAGGTAAAGAATGCTGGAAGCAGCAGGTCCAACTCACCATGTTTGGCACACTGGTGACAGGAGTACTCTTGATGTCGGCAGGGAAGGGAGACAGACTATTGGCCAGGCCTGGCTTGTTCGGCAACTGAGGATTCACTCCTGCAGCTCCCATCTGCTGCCCTCCAGTTTGACTGAAAGGCTGCCCAAAGGGAGTAGTGTTACCTGTCATTCCCAGCTGGAAAAGAAGGAATGAATGAAATGGTTAGAATTTTTGTGATTCCAAAGGGAGATTAAAAAAACCAAACATATGTGAAATATACATCTTTGCATTTGCAGAGACCAAATTCCAGTTTAAGTTTCTCAATATTAAATTCTCGGTATTAAATTCACAATTTCACAACTTCTACCAAGTTAAAATATATGCTAAAGAGATAATTTACAAATATATACAGCTGTGGAGGGCTGAAGCCTTGCAATTCAACTCACAAAATCAAAGGAAACACAAGATCATCCTTCCCGATACACACTTACAGAAATTACATTTTCCAGCACTACAGGAACATTAGAAAACCAAAGAAACTTCAAATCCTGTGATACTTTGTGCATTCTGAGCACAAAGCATGACTTTGTACACAGACAGATGGGAAGGGAGGGGAATATAGCGAGGCATCGAGCAAATGGTTATCAACTTATGTTTTGGTACTTGAGGAGAAGTGTCTGAGCAAAAAGATGTCTAAGACAGACAGCCCTGACAAATGACACCCCAAAAACTCCCCAAGACTAGAAAACAGAAACACAACTCCCCCTGAATGACTGGAGAGAACATTGAATGTCCAAAGAGCCATTTGGCCTGCGGGAGTCTCCTCCATGGTGAAACCTCCTCTACTGGAACCACAGAATCACTAAGGCTGGAAAAGACCTCTGAGACCATCAAGTCCAACCTAGGACCCATCACACCTTGTCCCCCAGCCCAGAGCCCTGAGTGCCATGTCCAGGCTCTCCTTGGACTCCTCCAGGTATGGGGATCCCACCACCTCCCTGAGCAGCCCCTTCCAATGCCTGATCACCCTTTCTGGGAAGAAATTTCTCCAACGTCCAACCTGAACCTCCCCTGGCACAGCTTGAGGCCGTTTCCTCGCCCTGTCCCCTGTTCTGTGAGAGCAGAGCCTGACCCCCACCTGTGTCCACCCTCCTGTCAGGGAGTTGCAGAGAGTGAGAAAGTCCTCCCTGAGCCTTCTCTTCTCCAGTCAGAGCCCCTCAGCTCCCTCAGTATCTCCCACAGGACCTACTCAGGACCTACCCCTGCCTTGCACTGGGAGGATTTCTAGAGGACTTTTACAACCTGGTCTTAAATATGAATCCAACTGCTGAAAAAAGCCTTCATCTGAAACAGCAAATCCTATTTTTTCTCTTCCCTTTACCTCTCCAGCCCTTCCTTCTTTAGCACACTGGTGTTCTATGGTCCTGGTCTCTTCCCTTCCCCTGCCAGCAGGATTCAGGGTGACTATTCCCACAGCTGGAAGAAGGACTGTTCATATCAGCTTATCACTGGAACAGCCTCATAATGAGGGATTATTCAGGGGTTGCTTTCTGTGCTTACGGGAATTGAGCTGAACGAGCAGTTGAGGAAGCACCAGTTACAAGCAGCAAATTACACTGGGGCAGAGTCCAATAAATACAATTTGACTGGGCCTTGTCCTCTTTGTCCCTGTACTTTGTACCCTCTGGTTTCAGACAGCTGGCCCTGCCACTCTCCAAGCAGCTTTATGTTAGGAAATGCTCCCTTTCCCTGCATCCTGCCCAGTGACTGTTGCCAGATTTGGGCCTTTCTTCACTGTACAAGACGTTCTATCTTTACACATTAAAAAAATCCCAAAATCTGTTACTTTGCAATATATGAGGTTATCAAATATGTGCTGTGTCCCAGACTAAAGCTGAATAATTCAAATAGCAAATAAGACCAAAAATTAGCATCTAAAGTTTAGTCCCAAGAATGCCTTTAAAGAGAAGTAGTGTTAGCTACTATCACATTGTACAAATATCAAGATTTAATTTTCTGTATTTCTGTGTTTGTTTTGCAGACTGCATGTTCACAGAAATTAGTTTAATTACTTATTACACCACAGATTTTGGCAGCTTTCTCTCAAGAATTAATAGCGAAGTATTTAATAAAATTACCCACTCAACCCACTATTTCAGACAAGGTATAAGAAAGTCTCATCTGATAATGACAGCTGTTCATTAATGCTATAGGGGTCTATCATATCAACAGTGAAGAAAATTTCTGAAACTAAAAGTGAGATTCTGAGAAAGCTTAGGAGAACTACTGAAACCTTTCAGAAGCCAGAAGTAGGAACATTAACTCCGGGGCTGTTACTTTCCTCATGTCTAATTCCCAACTACAAACTTCTTTGTTGGAAGGACTTTGCCCTTCCAGTCTTCTTTGAACTTGCTTGAAAGTTTGGAGGAGTTTTTTTTGAATGGAATAATATACAGACTTCTCTGGCAACCACCAGTACACTTCCTGCAGGCCTTTACAGTCAGCACCAGCACTGGGAGCTGTGGGGAGCCCAGCCTGGGGGACAGGAATGCTGCTCCAACAGGAACCTCCTCCCGTGGCTTCCACTCCAGAGCCCTCCCTGGACCTGGCAGCTCATGGATGGAGCAGACTCAGACACCAGGGAGGAGATGGAAAAGGCTCAGTGCAGGCAATGAATGCCCAACATGGATGTGTTGAGCTTGGAAACCTGGTGTTAAAAGCTTCTGGCAGAATCTCATACAGTTGAATTTTCAAAGAGCAAAAGAGAGATTTTCTTTAGGCAGTGAGAATGCTGAGCAAAATTTACCTCAAATTTAAGTTCTTGCTCCAAAAGAAAGAGAGAGGTGTTCTCATCTCATTATCAGGAAATATTATTAAAGGAAGAATGTTTAAAAATAGATCTTTAGGAAAAATATCAGAAATATTTTGGTCCCAAAAGACAGTTTCAAGTTTGTTAAAACTCTAGACAACTATAAGATCCCCAAAGCACTGAGGCTCTGCAATCCTAACAGGTACCACCACACAGTTGCTTCATTTTATTTTAACATTTCCTTTTCAATAGATCTTGTTATTAAACAGATCACAACTCTGTACAACAACAAAGCAACCTTTCAAATCTTCCAAGCTGAGTGCTTAATAGGATGAGGATAATTTTTGCTACTCTAGGTGGTCATTAACTAATAAATACTTGATTGAAATTTTAAGAAATGCTTTGCTGTTCTTTGAAATCCAGCTGGAAGCAGAGTAGCTTCCATTTGAAACCTTGTATTTTAACCTGCTCTCTGCCACATTGTATTTCAGTGTCCAAAGCTGGGCTTTCATAAGGGAAAGGAAACTAAAGCTAAAGCATTACACCAGTCTGTAACTTTCAAAAAAAAAACCCAGCACAATTTAGTAACATTGTAAAACATTAGACATGCCTTTTAGCCTACACTTCATTTTTGTAAATTACTGCCAATGAAACAAACTACTAAAGACCTTTTTTTGTTTGAAGTTCATCTTTAAAAAAAATATAGTCTGAATAAGTGGAAAACCCTTCCTTAGGTAGCAATCCCTGAAGTAAATACGGAAATAAAAATTAGGAGGGATCATTCACAAGATGAGTTTATTAAAACTGATAGATGCTCATGGTTTCAGGAAGGATTTAAACTCATTTTTTTCCTAGGAAGAATTCAAATTCACAGGACCGTGATTTCCAGAGACTAAGAACGCACAATACAATGTGAGACCTGCTCGAACAACTCTTATCCATTTTTAACAGTTTCCAACCAAGTCTGGGATCAGTGAGGAGTTTCAGTGGCAGAAGCACCTGCTGACAAACAGCATTAAGATCCACAGCGTTGCAGAGCTGTTACTGGTACCCTGAGGAGCAGCTCGGAATCGATTCCAAACACAGCCAGGTAGGGACTCCAGCAAAGCAAACCACTGGCAGCTCCTCCCTGGTGGGAAGGCAGCAAACAGGAGGTGGAAGGAAAGGGAGAATCAGGCAGATCCCTGCGTATCACACACTGAAAGGCACCCAAGAGAGCAAGGCATAAACTGCAATTCCTGGTTAATTATCTGAACGCTGAGCCCAGTGACTTCTGTGGGACTTTAAACCATGGCTGACTGAAATCTCAAAAAACAACCATAAATATATGCAGAAGATTGAGCCTACAGCTTATAAAGACTTTATCCTGCTTGTTTATTCTGCAAATGGAAACTGGCAGCTCCAAGCAAAGGACTCAGAAGGCTCGAACTCCTGCCTCTGCTTCCAGGTTTTTTCCAGGTAGGTAAGGGAAGGCAGATACTCAGAAGATCTTTGTTTTTTATATTTCTGAAACAGAACTCTGATCCCAAAACAGCTAGTTCAGGGGAAGATTACCAGATAATTAGAAGCCACCCAAGAAGATAGACCAGTAAGAACGCTGGAGTTTACAACCTGGTAAGAACAGTCATTTTCATGGGGAACTCTGAGCCATCACAAAGATTTGTATTTGGCTTAAAGTTTGTTAAATTTACTTTCCTAAAAAGAAGGAAAGCAAAGAGCAATCTAATGTGAGTTGTTTCTTTTTCCACGTGTATGGAACAGGCATGGATGTGCATCACAGGGCTACTCCACCTTCCATCCAGTGCATCTCCATTACACCAAAAGCTGAAAGCTTCTCTCTGACAACCTGGGTTATGTTGTTCACTCTCATTTTGTTCTAAGCTCATGGATGTTCCCCACATGTTGCCTTTGTTCCCCTCCATCATTTCATCTCCTTTCTCTTCCTGCCACCATTTTCAGCAGCCCTGTTCCCTGCACTGCATCCCATGGTGGCTCCTTTCATCCCAACCTCATCCTCTGCAACTCACGTCTCATACTTCAGTTTCTGTGCTGCAATTTTGGGCAAATCTTGCTTTTTTTGCCCAGCTCTTTGTGGTCACGGCTGCATGAATTCTGATGGAGTAGAGCAGACTTTCCCAAAAAAAGGTGTTGCTCTGTTGCACCAGCTGCAGTGGGGGAGATAAAGGGGTGTATCCCAAATTCAAGTTAAGGCTAGAGGTGCTTCAAGAAGAACACGATTAATGCAGGACACCACCTTAAACACATTATTTCTGCTCTAAAACAGTTCTCAGAAATATGATAATGACACTCTCCTTTAATGGAAAAGAGGCATTTAATTTAATAATTCTGCTATCCCAGGAAGACAAGTAGATTCTGTTCCCTTTTTTATCACTATGGCAACTCTCTAAGATACTGGAATCTATTACCGAGTGTGGATAGGAAATAGGGTATTTTGCTCTACTCTCATAAGCCAAGGAATGTACAAACTTCCAAGATGAAAACCCCCCCCAGCACTTAAAACCTTTGTTCAGCTGCCTTGGACTACAGGAGCCATCACACTGCAGTGCTCTGAGCAGCAGCTGTGGGAGGTGCTTCTCCTGTTCTGCTTCTTAGTTCTCTTCAAAGCAGAACAGCAGTTCCATTTCCTCTAGTTCCTGGAGCTTCACTGATTTTATAGAGGAAGCCTGTGACCAAACCTACAAACCTCACCTGGAGGTACAGCTCAGAGGTGATGTGACAAGTGAGAAGTTCACTGATCTAATCTGAAGACACCTTTCAGAGCAGACTGGATCTCCACACTGTGCTGTTCCTTCTGCTTTTAGAGCTTTCTGTTTCTCTCCTGTCTTTAGCACCACTGACACAGCACAGTGCTCCTTCCCCTACCCAGCATCAAGGAGATGGGCTATGCTGCCTCTTGTACACCAAGTGTTCAGGCTGTCAAGAAACTCTACCTTCCCTCATCCTCTAAGTTTTTATCAACTGTCCCCTCACCTCCCCCAGCACAGCTCTCACTCCTGCAGTTCAGGGCACTCCATCACCACATTCCTCTGGGGCTCCCGGACGTGCAACCAACACAACTGCAAACCCCATTCCCTGTTCCAAGCACTTAATTTCCTACTCTTTTTTAGCTTCCTCTCCAACACACTGTCAGAAATCTCACAAGTGCATGCAGCTATGCTCCTTGCAATCCCCTCTTCCTTTGGGAAATTCTGCTCTCCTCTGTTGCCCCAGCCCACTTTTCATTACAGGGTTTCCAAATTTAATAAAAGGTCTGGCAGGACAGACTGAGTTCAGCCTCAATTATCCTGTGAAAGAGGAAGCACCTGCATTTGTAGGCATGTACCAAAGAGCAGCACTCACCTCTAACAACACTCCTGGGTTTGTATCCTATACCACCACTACCTACCTAAAGTTAATGCCATAATTTTATTTTTTTTAATTAGCTGGTCCAGACAGATTAGTCAAAAAGCCCCAAAAACTACCCAAACCAAAACCCCAAAGCAACAAGCTTCTCTCAAAGTTAAATGTTGATTTTCATTAAATTTTGAAGCACTGACTCTGTACAAAAATGGAAGAAGGTTATTCTGGCCAAATATTTAAAACCGAAACCATATCAAGATATTGGACTGAGCTGACAAGAGAAAAAATACTAGAAGGTTGATATGAGAATCAAAGAACTCAGAGCAGCATGGGCTCAGTGGAAAATAAGCCTGGCTGAAGTAATCTGATTATGATCCAATCCTATAAACTAAAAATAGTTATTGTTAATATTCAATTCAGTATCTGCTGGATTTTTTTGACTAGCAAACAGCCTGGAAAGAAAGGAAGCAAACGAGACAAGCTTGGCCAGACTTTGAAAGCCATGAATCTGCAAAATGCTTGAAGAAGAACAAATGTGAGCTCTCAATATGCCAACAGGAGGGATGAAAAGACAATTGGATAAGGGGAAAGTGCCATCATTATGTGCCTGCAGTGATGGGAATGCTGCTGCAACAACGACCAACACGCTGCAGTAGCTCAGGAATGACAGGTAAAAATGACAAAATCCAGAGAGGCCTCCAGTAGTGTTCAAAGGACTAATGGGCATGGCCAAAGACAGCTAATTGCAATCCAACAGCCTAATTTATTTAGCTTACTATTTAAGCTTATTAATTTGCTTATCTTATTAAGGCAAGGACTGAAGTGATTCTAAAGTACTGGTTTTGGGAATAAAAAGGTGATAACACAAATATTTTCTATTTAGCAAAGACACATCAACAGGTAGGAGCTGAAGCTCTGTAGCTTCAAAGCAAAATTAGAAAAAAATGGGAGTAAATACTACTGAAATAGTTAAGATTATATTAATGTTTTATTTAAATAGTGTGTGCTTCTACTCATCAACAGGGGTTAGTTCACAAAAATCATAAGGCCTCTAATCAGAGTTATCCTGTCTTTGTAACACTGTCATTTTCATATGCTTTCGTCTTTATAAAATGGAACCTTATAATAGAAAGATAGTTACAAATTCTCTGCTTGTCCAGAAACAACACAGAAAGATGAGAAGAAAAAATTATCTGGAAGTAAAAATAATCTGAGACCTTGACTAAAGTCCATTAACCAAAGCCAGGGACCAAAGTCTAGGAAGGCAGAGGTGCAGAACCAAAGCCAAAGAATGAATCAAACTATTGCACCCTCCTCTGCACCCCAGAACTGTGTCACTGAGCACGGCTGAGTGCAGCTCCAGGTGATGGCTCTTGTAAAGACAAAAGATCACAGACAGGATGGACTGCAGCACAGCATTCCATCCACTCACTCAATCCTGCAGCAATTAAGTCGCCTCTTCAGACTGACATTGACTGCAGGATCACAAACCAGTTACATTGTTAGTAAGGCATCCTAGGGAAACTGCACATCTCCTCCCCCTCCCTCGGATCAATTCTTCTCTAATCACTTTGGAAATCACCGGTCAATTTGACCCATTTTTCTTAATGGCCTCACAGATAATTAAGTTTCCAAGATTGCTGAGCAGAGAGATGGACAGGTAGATTATGACACAGTCCTGCTTCTGGCCAGGACAGATTTCTTTTCTGCAGTACCTGGGAGGGGGCACCTCCAGGACACAGAGGTTATTCTGTACCACCTCCCATGACTGCTGAGGGCAGGGGAAAGGGATTCTCTTCAGGGAGAAAAGGGGTGTTCTGAGCATTTTGCATGCGAATCACTCCCCTCCCTGCTTGTTTTCTTATCTCATCGCTGTTTCTTGCTCTTATCTCAACCCGTGATCTTTGCCTTTTGTGCCTCTCTCCTCTCTAGCCCACCGCAGGGGGAGGGGGTCGGGGAGAGTCAGCTGCGAGCACTAAACTGGGGAATACCAATCCTAAACCACAACAGCCTTATCCGCTGCGAGGCTCACCCAGCGAGAGGCTCCAAGGGCTGAGATAACAACAGAGCTGCCGAAGCGCGGTGGAAACAAATGTATCTGAGCATTTGCTGTGTTAGGTGGGGAGCCGCTGGCCACGGCGTTGCTTTGTCTGTTCGCGTGGGTGTGGTATTAACCTGTTTCCTTAAGAGCCCATCGTACTGCTCTTGTTCAGAGCACGGGAGAGCGAGCAGGATGGCTTTGCTGCTGTACTGTGGGATATTGGTTTATGACATGGTAACATGGAGAGCAATGAGGGTCATTTGGATGGGTGTTCAGGGCTGCTCTCCTGCCCTTACCTCGCCACTACCTTTGGGAATCCATTAAAAATCATACACAGACTGTGGGGGAACAGGAGAGAATCATTTTTCCCTAGCTTTCCACCCCCCTTTCCTTCTTCAGGCCTGTTACCAGTTTTTGAGGACTTTTAATTTCCCTCGGATGTTAAGTACACAATCCACGTGGCAGAAATTTGCATGGAGTGCACCATGGCCACAGGACAACTCACTGGCAACGATGTCAATGAAATGAGAACAGACTCCTTAACTCTGGCAATATGAAAATCATTTTTTTTCCTCCCTACCAACCTGTGGAAGGACTGGCTGA
The DNA here is from genome assembly GCA_013401135.1 of Cettia cetti. Taxonomy (NCBI): domain Eukaryota; kingdom Metazoa; phylum Chordata; class Aves; order Passeriformes; family Sylviidae; genus Cettia; species Cettia cetti. Next base: position 29,557 of record VZUI01047829.1, on the reverse strand, counting down.
CTGTGAACAGATAAGACTGAGCAAACTAGAAAGTAAAAGTCCCGTGTGGACACCAGTATGGACCGGAATCTCTGCCACTGGAACAAGCTGCCCCTGGCTTGAGAGGGGACACAGCACAAGGTAACCTCTGGTTTTACCTGCATGGTCACAGAGGCACCAGGGGAATCCTCAGCATGGATCACCTCAAGAGAGGGTATTTCAAGCTCCCAAAAGGGAATCTTTGGGCTTTTAGAAGAGCTGCTATGGAGACAGAGAGAATTTGACAGCTGAATTCCTTGTCTGGTCTCTGAGAAGACCCTTCTGCTGTGAGACTGATGAGGGATGAAGTACAACAAGCACTGATCACTACCACAACAGTGTCCTGATGGCAACACGGCACCAGCCAGCCCTGTGGGCCCCCATCCATGAGATGGGCTGAGGATTAGAGAGCTGGGAACGCTCAGCAAGACCTGCTCACCCTTTAATAGCCCTACACAACCAGAGTGTCAGTCCAATGGAAAGTGCAGACTGACAGTGGACCATGGTGCCCTGAATGAAGTCATACCAGTACTGAGAGCTGGATGTGCCCCAGGAGTAGAAACACAGCCCCACTACCTGCCATGGACTGCTCCAGAGTGCACTGGAAAAGGCTGAGAACACGTACAGCACATTGATAACATCATTGCATGGGAGAACAGGGCAGAGGAAGTTTTTGATAAAGGGGAGAAGATAATCCAAATCCTCCAGGATTTGTTTTGTGATAAAGCAAAGTGGGGTTAAACGAGCTAAAAGGTTTTTGGAGGATGCACATCCCAGAGTACAGTCAGATTGTCAGCTCTCCCCATCTTGTGACATGGAAGAAAAATTTTTTCAAGTGGGGCCCTGAGCAGCAATAAGCCTGAAACAGATCAAACAAGAGACTGTTCAAGCAGTAGCCCCTGGGCCAGTCAGGATGTAAAAAACATCCTGACTGCTCTACAGTCGGGAGAATGGTCCTTCCTGGCCTGTGTGGTGAAAAGTACCTGGGGAGACTCAAGGACAGACTCTGGGGTTCTAGAGTCACGGATACAGAGGATCCAAGGCCTGTTAAAACTGAACTGAAAAAGAGATCCTGGCAGCCTATAAAGAGGTTCAAGCTGCTTCCAAAGAGACTGGCACTGAAACAGCTTCTCCTGGAACCCTGACTACCAGCGCTGGGCTGGATGTTCAAAGGGAAAGTGCCTTTCACACATCATGCCCTGGTTGCAGTTTGCAACCACCCAACAGCACACCAGCCCTCCTGCCCTGGAAGACATCCAGGACTGATAGAACCCACAGCCACAGACTAAATGAACTCGGACATCTTGGAGGGACAGCCACTGACTACAAAAATTATACCTGTGCTTGTAGGAGATGTGTACATACATATATATATATATATAAAATAAATACAAATGTATGTACCTAGTTGTAAGGTGTAGGAATTGGACATGAGTACATGGTATAGAATAAGGGTTAATGTCCTGGTTCCAGGCAGGACAGAGTTAATTTTCTGCAGTAGCCAGGACAGGGTATGGCCAGGATACTCAGGTTATTCTGTACCAACTCATGTCATTGCCAAAAAGGAGGAGTCTCTTCTGGGGAGAAGGAGCCCTCCTGGTCGAATAAGCCAGCAGGAGGGAGTGGGGGGTAACGCTGTTCTGAGCATTTTGCATGTGAATCACTTGCCTCCCTCATATACTTTCGTTATTAATATCGTTGCTGTTTCTGTTTCTTATCTGATTGCTGCTTCCAGTAAATTGTTCTTATCTCAGCCTGTGATCTCTGCCTTTTCTGCCTCCAATTCTTCTCTCCATTCCCACTGCAGGGAAGGGGGGACCGAATCAGTGGCAGCGCAGTTTGGAGCATCTCAGCGGGAGCAATAAATTTGGGAAAACCACCCCTAAACCACGACAGACCCACACACTGACATCTCCATGAAGGAAGGCACAGAGACCTCTGCCATCACCCACAGCATTAGGCAGCAGACACTACCCAGGGCTCTTGAGGAGCCACCACCATCGCCAGCGTTGTCCTGTCAGCGCCTCAGAGATTATCTGAGGACACGGGAGGGAGCTGAAAGCTCGACAGGAATGTTTAGAAGACCCCCGTGGTTGGGGTGCTGTAAAGAACTGCAGCTTTGACAGTGGCAGTGTGAGGACACACAGCCTACTGGGTGTGGTACTCTGATCTGTTCTGACAATAGCAAAACAGGAAGGTCAGAACCACCTTTTTTTCTCACCAAACTCTTCCCACACCTCTGAACCTGACAGAACAGCTGTAGGAGGAAGTCACAAAGTCAGCCTTTTAGTGAGCCACTACTATCCCTATATTATTCTGGACTTAGTCTGCGGTATAAAAGCTAGAAACCAGTTTAAGGCCCAGATTAATAATTTAAATTATTTCAGAGAACAGAACATGCCTGTCATAATTAAGGACGAGAGAGAGCAGAGGCATCCTAGATCTGATCTGTTTTGATAAGAGGCCAGATCTTCACAAACGAACAGCAGTGTTGAAGAGTTGCATACGTGAGAGCTTGGCTGTTCAACACTGTAAATTGCTCTAGTAAAACACATCTGCCACTCACTACTGCTTTCTTCTAAATCCCTGGATTTGCAAGGAAGGACATTCTCCCTACTTCCTCCTGCTCTATCACTGACACAACCGTGTGTGATACAAAATGCTAAAGGCTGAGGAGTCAGGAACTACTTCTACCCTTCAAGAGCTGCTGTAAACTTTGATGCCATGTTCTGAATGCCTAAACTGGAACTTTTGGGTTTACTTCATCAATAGCCTTAGGCTGAGAGCAGCTGTGCACAAACACTCCAACCCTTACAGAGCCACAGCTACTCAGCATCTCTCATGCTTCACCCAAAATGCCCACTTACATCACTGAGAGGTTAGGGACACTTTTCTTCTCTCTCTCTCTCTCGTTTTTATTTTAGAAAATAGAGCAGACTGGCACAAAATGGGAATTCTGCATTTCCCACTACGACTTACAATCCAAGCAGTATCCTTTGGGTTCAGCATGAAGAGAATGACTGGGTACAGACCCAGCACCCTGCTCCTGCCTCCAGGCAGTCGCTACAGGACAGGGGTGACTCAGAATTTCCGGACATGCAATCCCAAGCACCCTTTACTTCCTTCTTTTATGGGCCTCACCAAAAGCAGCCACTTCATACTCCATTATTAGATTAAGCCTTTAAATCCCTTGCCATCAAATTACCACACCTACCTCAAATCTGTGCTTTCAACACACAAGTCGGTTACAACACTCAGCATTTTGTTCCCCTTTTCTCTCTATCCATCCACTGAAATGTTTTTACAAGCAACACGTCACCTAGCTTGGCGTAAATACTTTTAACTTTCTTCGTTTGGATCTTTATTCTCTCTCTCAAGATAAGGAAATCAAAGAGTTGGGTGTTTCAGATGCTCAGAAGTTATGCACTGAAGTCTACAAAGTACTGTGAATGAAGGAGTCAATCTGCTCTAGGTAATGGAAGACCTAAGAAATTCAGACTGACAGGCAATTCAGCTGCTTTTAACGCTGTTAGTGATTGTGAAAGAGGACAGGGCTGCTTTCATAATGCTTACTTCAGCTTCCCAGAGAAGTAACACATAGAGACAGGGACCTGTGCCTTGCCATGTGCACACTTCACCAGCCGATCCCAGGTGAGCAGAACACACACAAGCTCCCGAGCTGCTATGATCTGGCATCAATCCTCTGCAGCTAATCCCTCCTCAGCCTGTGTGCTACTGCCACGACTCCCAGCAGTGCTCTGCTCACAGACTCAGCACCAAAGAGCAGCTTTCCAGCAGGCACAGGCTGAGGACTTCGCTCTTTGGACTCTTATCTCCCTCTGGAGTGAGGCCCAAACCTCCAGCACGAAGCAAGGTCCACAGCACCGATTAGGGCTCCCAGAGAAGCACAGAAGACAGGTTCATCAGGAATTTGTGTTCATTTGTGAAGGGGAGAGACAGGCTTTCTTTACTACACTGGCATCATCTTGCATCTGTTTACTGACAAAAAACCCCCTAAGTCTCTACTAATTGCTATTTCATCCTATAGTAATGTATTCCAAAAGAAAGTCACCATGGCGCTTGGAATGTATATGCCAGAGGGACAGATGGAGAGGCAAGGAAAAGATTAATCATTTCATGGCAGAAAGCCAGTGGTGTTACCAAAAAAAAAAAAAAAGTGAATTCAGTCTCAGTGCAAGAATGGTGGCAACGATGTTATCTGAGATGAGGTGAGAGCACTCACCTAAACCAACCTGAAGCTTTGGCAGTTTGACAAAACAGTCAGTTAAAAATACTCACTTTTAAGTCAGTAACAAGAAAGTCTTAAAATGTAACATTCCAAGAATCAGTTTTGAGAATTAAATCATGATCTGGCTACCAGTGTTCAGAGGAAGCCAAGCTCCAAGTCTCCCATCACTTTAAGCTAATTGCTATAACCAAGGCCTACCACAACAGATTCATGAAGCAATTACTGTCTTGTTCTTCAGCAGTAAATTAACTCAAATTAAAACACTCAAACGCCCAGGAATAACTGCAATTTACTTCATCCTTTATTACTAAAATTTGGTAAAACTAGAAATAAAATTTTAAAAATCCCATTAAAAAGAAGCCAGGTGTTTTATTACTACTTGTAATAAGATGTGAAATTCTCTTCCAAGGGTTTCACAGAGGCCAAAGAAGAACTTCAATATTCCAAGGCCTTAAAAAAAAATGAACCCATGTTTCCCCACAATTACTGAAGTCCAAAAAACAAAATTTCACGGGAAAACTTTCTTTACAAATGACTGGATCTATAGGGAACAGATTATTAATACATTTAACTAGAAACCAACTTTTCTCAGGAAAAGAAAATCAAACGATCATACACTTACACTGCATACATGCCTAAAGAAAGAAAATGTCTCTAAAATTCTGCACAAGCCTGAGTACAAACACAATGGAATCTAGTACAATTTCTGCACTCAGCATCACTGTTGTACTTATGAATCAAAATAAAGCTTAGAAGGTTTACTTTGTAATGAATGTCACCTCTGCAAACAACAACTTCAAAGCTCTAATGGATAATTAGCCACAATTGATCAATGCATTCCAATTGCTTCAAGAGCTTTTATAAGTGCCAAGCAGAGCAAGTGGCTTTCTTCAGATAAACAAGAATTATTCTTAGTATACAAGAACAGAAACTTAACCAGAACCACAAAATTAACTGTAGAGGTTTCAAAAGTTTGTTTCATCAAGAAAATCTAGTTTGGACATGAAGAGTAATTCAGGAATACTCAAAAAGAGAATTTTGAAAGGTTGAAATTCAGTGAAGATATGCTTCAACAGATACCCAATTGTATATTCACAGGCCAAAATTTTTATGAGTTAATTCCAGGAGAAGCTTCAGTGTGTACTAAAACACATTTATGGTCATACCAAAAGTTTTCTAACACAGGTTGCCAGCCGAGTATCCCTGCCTGCCCCTAGTTCCTGCACTTCATCATCGTTAAGCTGAATTCAAGTTTAGGAACAGCAGTGATAGGTAAGGGGCAATGTCTTCAAACTGAAAGAGAGGAAATTTACATTAGACATGAGAAAAACTCTTCCCTGTGAGGGTGGTGAGGCCCTGGCACAGGATGCCCAGAGAAACTGTGGCTGCCCCTGGATCCCTGCAAGGGCTCAGGGTTGGACAGGGCTTGGAGCAGCCCGGGATAGTGGAAGGTGGCACTGGATAAGCTTTAAGGTCCTTCCAACCCAAACCATTCCACGATTCTGTGATTCTATAAAAGCAGATTTCTATAGCAAATTTAACCAGAAGTGTGCACTCCTTCCTTTATTTCCTGTCCTGTGGATATCAGCCCTTCAGACTGTACCCAACAGGCCCCAAAAGAATTGCCAGCTGTGCCTGCCAGCACCTCAGCAGTTTGGAAGCACCCATAGGGGGCTGGAGACAGCCAAGGAAAGGGAGAGCACTTCATGCTCCAAAAATTTAGCATTATAAGGAATAAGCTGTTTTGGTAAGAGAAAAAAGTAGCAACATTTAAGAAGTTCTTTCCCCATTTATCTCCTGGCCAAGGATACATTATCAAGCAGCCCATGGAATAGGATATTCCACAGAGGTGGCAGAAAAGGCAACTGTAGCTCTGAGGAGAAACAGCAACAAGTATCTCCAAAATATAATGAAAAGAGATATTCTGTGTGCCTCCTTTACAGTGTACACTGTCCTTGACAGACACAAATCCTAAAGGCAAAGGGGAAACACCAAAGGGAGAAGCTGTGACTCTAAAAGTAACCATTATTTTTCAATTCAGACCAGAGAGAAAAAGCAAATAGGCAAGAAATAAACTAACACTACATGTTATACTAAATACATTAAAAGAAACAAAAATCAATATTGCTTACTCCAAACTACTACTTAGCACAAATATCACAGCCTGACATTAACTATGGAGAAATGTAACCATAAATAATTTACACTGTTAAAATAATTTTTAAATAACTTTAAGAGGCAAATATATTTGTTTTGAAACACCACAGTGAATTCAAGTGCTCCTGTGACATTTTCAGTCCTTCTATAAAACATGCTCTCCTTGAAGATTTAACAATACCCATGGAGCTAGTGAGACAATTCTGATCAGGCTTTTAAACAAGGCAAGATCTGATTGTTGTCTTTAAACAGGATTAAAATTGAACAGTTTAACATACTAGGCCTGTACACACATTCATCCCTTACAGCAGCTGCACAGAGGATGGTCCAGAAATGCTTTTTAACCCAAGATGCTTCATACCAGACTAAGGGAGCCACCACTATTTGTTCCAAGAGAGAAATCTCATCTTCAACTGGTGGTGTTCCAGCACTTGTCCATTACCAGGGTACAAAGATCCTCCCATCCTAAAGGCAGTTATTTAATTAAGTCAATTTGCCAAAAGCTTCAAAGGGCATTTGTTTTGTTTCCAAAATCCCCTGACAAGCAGAGCAGCCATGCAGCCAGGACAGCATTGTGCTGCAGTCAGTCGGAGAACACAAATCCTTTCCATCCAAAACAGCGGCAGAGCGCTAAAAAATCTATTTACCACTCTCTTCAAAAAAATCTATTTCATTTCTTTTGGCAAAGATGCTCCTGTATTTAACATGCTGTATTTTCATTATGATTCATTCTAAAACAAAGGGACTGTTGAACCCTTTTAGGGTACAGGACACTGTTATTTCCCAAACCTAAACAGGATTTGTACATAGATACCAAAGAACACATCCATCACTTTGGGATCTGAGCATGTAAGCACAGACATTTGCAGGTGCTACTTACAGGTAGCTTTTGTAGCACCTGGAGTTCAAAAATCATCTCAAGTCCATATTAATCTAAATCTCAATTCTGCAAAGTATTCCTGGCCTTAGAATTAAAGTAATTGCTTGGATTACACAAAAACAGTTAAAACACAAGCAAGCTTAGTGTGCCACTTCACAGTCATGGTAATTTCTGGAGTAAATAAAAATACTCCTTACTGTAATAGCAAGAAGGAGGAGGATGAGAGATGAGCATGTGCTATATACAGCCCAACGGACACAGTTACAGCAAGCTGATGTCACACACAAATGGACTTCACCTTCCAAACAAAAACCAACAGGTATTTCCTCCAAACATTCACAAGAAGAAAGGAAAATACCATTAAATTCTGCCATTCCTACCCAGACCTGCAGAGTAAACTAGCAATTGTGCTAGAAAGAATTCAGAAATTTTTTTTAACATATGGAGAAAAAAAGTGTATTGAAACACGTTTTCTAGTTTAAATGTTTGTTAATCAAGGTGAAGAACAATCTGCCCACTACAAAGTAGATTTGGGCATGCTTTATGTAGCCTCTTGTATTGAGATTTTAACCCCCTGAGGAAATGAGTGAATTTCAAAACTCCAAAGTGCAATTTTCCAACATAATTTTATGTTTTGCCTGATGGTTGAAGTGTCCTGTTTTCTTTCAACGAAGTGTTTTTCATTTGTGGAAGCTGCAAAAGGAGAATTGCCTCCTCTCACTGCTTCCACTCCTGATCCATTTCTCAAGAAGGCTGACACAGTTTATCAGGCTCTACACAATCTTCCAAGTTTCCTGCGCTGCCTTTTTTCTAAAGAAACAGACCACCAGCATTTAGTTTCCAGACCATAACACTGCCTGCTTTGACACATTTCTGTATGTCCTTCCAATTACAGAATTCCCAATATAATCACAGCTCACTGTCAAGCACAAGTATTAAGTTTATCTTTTAAGTAAGAGCAAGCTTTGAGACCTGCTAAAAGGTCTTTTCATCAGAAAGGCTCCTGTGAAATCATATCTGCATGCATGATTGGAGTCTACTAAGAAAATTACTGTGACAAAGACATTTCCTTCTGACTGAAGGAACCAGGCATTTCGTAACTTCTACACACCAACATTTCAGTTGGCAGGTTTTCCTCCCTCCCAACATCTGAGTCATTTTTTACCTGGGTATTACAAACCCCAAACTACAAACAGCAGCAGGAATACATGTGAAAGACGTCATCTCAGTTACATCTATCAGTAAGGACCTGGGAGTTTCTGTCATTCTGAGTAACCTGAAACAACGCTGTAAATCTTGCTTTTAATCAATGGTTTCCAAGGGAACTGGTGAATCTGTTAGTTTCACTCCCAAAACCTTTCAGATAAACTTCTTAGAAACAAACCCCACTCTAACAACAAAAACTGAAGAATTACAAGACTTTAACCAATATAATTCATGGTTAGTGACAAAACCCTTAATGTTTGTGGTGTGTTATCAGAGTAGAACATAATGGCACAATTCTGCTCTGAAGAGATCCCATAACATTTAATTTTTGTCAGCTGGTTGATAAGCCAGTGCAAGTGCACAGAGAGGCTTTTGGGTGTGAAGCAGGAGGAGACTGAGCTGTGGTTTGTCCCCACCCAGGCTGGGTGCTCTGTTTCTTGCAGCCCTGGAGCCAAACTGAACCTTGATACCTGTATAAACCCCAGCCAAGTGACTATCGCTGCAAAGATCTTCAATGACATTGCACAACTGCAAACAAGACTTTATTCATGTACTAGAAACAGGAAACAACTCAATTTCAGGTGCCAGGAGTAAGAGTTGTGGGAAGAGAGCTTTTTTAAGTCACTAAATCTCTTTGACGTATCAGCAAACTCATCTGTGGAGCACCACTTTCCACGGTCATGTTTCAAAACAAAACTGCCTCGGAGACTTTCATTTTACTACGAGTCAGTGAGTTTTGCTATTATGTGTTTCTCTGTATTTATTGCTTTCTTCTGTTGTATTATTACAAAAACACATATGTCTCTCCTCAGTAAAAATGCTGCTTCGGTGCTCCTTATTCATCAGAGAATGGAGCAGCTATGGTTGAGTCTGTAATGTTATTAGGAGTCCCCTGGAACTGGGAACCAGCACTGTTTGGAAGATGATTTGGACTGGCTACTGGTGTTTGCCAGAGGCATGGTCTGCTAGGAGACAGGCAGCTTGGCAGCCGAGCACGGACAACTCCGTGGATGAGAAGCAAATTAACTGCAAGTCATGTTAAAACAATTCAGGCAGAATTCAGACAGATTGAGAGCCACCACAGAAACAAACAGCACCAGCAGTTTGCTAAAACACACAGAGCTGCAAAGGAATGAGAACATCTTCAGCTGACTTAATTCACAATCAGCAAGCGTATCTAAATCTGGTACTCAGCAAGAGCAACTGGGGGATCTGTTTAAATAAATAGTTGGCTTTATTTTTTCTCATCACAAATTTTCCTTACCACAGTTTCCTCACAACACTGAGACAAGTAACGTAACCACATACACACTATGTAAGTCTTGCTCTTTAACACAGCTCATTATCGTATTTAATTTACTCAAGATTAATTTCCAACATCAAAACACCACTCAGTGAACAGCACAGGGAGCAAAACTGTGAATGTGCTTGTCCAAGGCACATGGATTAGACAGACACCCTGCCTGCAAACAACAATGACAGAATTCACTCCTCTTACAGCTCAACACTAAAGAGCCTCAAGACAACGGGTTATTCTCTTGGTAGAAATTAAAAAATGGTTTTACTGTTTTCTGAAGTTCACTTCTGGTAAGAGTTCCTCCTCTCCTTTAATCAGAATCTACTCTTACTGAAGCACACACTGCCATGTGGCTATTCTGACTGAAATAAAATTGAAAACATGCACTGTCCAAACAAATTAGGCTAATACCATTTAGAGGAAAAAACCTGTTCTGCACTCATAGGCAAAAATCCAGCAGAACAGATCTAGTTTTGCACAGTTAGTGATTGTTTTGAGCCTGTTCAGGTTTTGATGCCAATCCCACTGCTGGTACCAACTTCCAGTGGGGCTTAAATACATACACAGAGGTAAGGAAAACTCATCACCTGCACACAGCACTTGGAACTCATGTATCTAAACCCCCTGCCACCTCCTGGAGTACTACACTGGAAGGTGTGCCAGCCAGATCAGCTTTTCCATCAGTTTTTCCCTGAATGCAGGTTCTATTTCATATCAATGTGAGTATTTTCCTTCAGAGTTTTCAAAATAGGTAGACTGAAGTTACTCAAAATCTTCAATCTTCAAAAAGGCATCCCCAAGACCCCCCCAAACAATCATTAATGCAAACCTTGTAACAAGGTATGAAAAGAAGCAACCTTCTCCTTCTCATCTCTTTATAGATTCAGTCTGACCAAACAATTTAATTTTTTTCTGAGGCATACAGAGCCCAATGTTTGATTAAACTGTGCCCGTCTTTCAGAAGAAAAGCTCAACTTGGGGTAGGTTTAATGGTTCTATAAAGAAAAACACTTTGAAAGGAGCCCCCAGCAAGCTGCATCTTCACTGCAGCTTAACAACAATACCTTCTGCCCATTATCAGCCATGCACAAATCCAGAATTTTTTCCTTAATTTCTGCTGCTGGGTACCAGAATATCCTTGTTGGAGTGATAGGACTCTGAAGCTACTGAAGAAAAGGTGATTCTTTTTACAGAATTGTATAAGACTGCATTATAGCCTGGAAAATGGAAAAGAAACCACTCCCATCTGAATGGGACTTGACCACTTCTTAAGGGAAAGAGCAGAAGCACCAGTTAGGGGAATCACGGTCCAAAATGGGCAAAAAGGAAGCCTGAGAACCACACAAAATAAACGGGAACTTCCCAACATTTTCTTCTAACTTGTCACAGGCTTTGACAGGCTGTACTGGGACATGGGGAATACATCTCAGCAAGATAGTAACAACTCATCAAAAGAAACACAACTTCAAGCCCTTGCCAGAACAAGAGGAAGGTTTCATCTCCTTCACTTGGAAAGATGAGCTCCCACAGCAACAGGCAAGTGTCAGGCACGAGCATGTCTCCAATGAAGTGCTCACTCCTATGGAAGCACTGACCATCTGCTGAGCTTTGCTACTGCTTATCACGTCCAGCAACCAACAATCTTTAAAGAACACCTCTAGCAAGATGTTCAAGATGGTCTGAACACAATTTCTTGACTTAATGGACTCAACAAAAAACATGGTACAACACAAAAGGGCAATTCATTACTGCTGAAAATGACTGTGACAAGATGATCCATTCTTCTACTTGCATCAAGTAATAATTGTTCAAAGACAAATCCTTTTCCTCTTCAAAGCTGATTTCCTAAAGAACTTCAACCCAGTCCAATAAAAATTCTCCTTGTACTGTCATCCAAGAAAACAGGGCCACAATGCCACAATTGCAAGCAAAATTGTTACAAGAAAGGAGACTGCCAGTGAAGGGAGCAGAGATATACACACAGCATTATGGAAGAGAAGGTTCCTCAGAGGTTTCCAGATATCTCAGCAAGTTAAAATCACTGATCTCTTGGAGTATCATGTGAAATCTGTGAAATCTTTGCTCACATCTCTATAGATTGAGAAAGTATTTTGCTTTAATCTCTCCCTGCCAATGAAAGAATAATTGTCAGGATATCAGCACCTTCTGCTCTCTGACACTGGGAATTAGTTATTTTCCACTCCAGTTTAGGTTAGGGGAAAGGTTTATCCCCACCTTTGGCTCATGCAAGCACAAGAACATGAGCTTCAGTCACCCTGCTCAGTTCTGCCTGAAAATTATAAGTCCAGACCAAAATTAACAATCATGGCTGACGATGATCCAGATGAAATGAATCCTTGCAATTTCTGAGATCAGGTGAAGGGACCGCATTCTGGATATTTTCCCTTCTTTTTCTCTTAACAGAAAGAATGTTTATATAAACAAACCACAAGAAACTAAACCAGAAAGAGGAATGGATTGATTAGTCACATACTAAAAAAGGATTACAACCAACCACCACAGAGGCAAGGTCTTGCCCAAAAAAACTGGTCCCAAACCATAAAGGGTCACAAGTTCCCCACACTGCATATAAACACACTGAATTGAGAAAAATGGGCTACTGAGTTGTACTTAAACAAGGTTAGTTAGTTAGAGATGCACTTCACTTATTTTTAATGTAATTAGAAGACCTTGCTTTAAAAAGTTCTTTCAAGTATTTTTTTCTGCATTTGTACCTCCCAGCTCTTTCTCTTAGGATATTGCTACAGTCATCACCTAGAGAATTTCCTTCCAGCCTTGATACAGTTCTTCAAGCAGGATGGCAGCTACATTTTAAGCCTTTGAGTCAAGTTGGAAATGTTCAGTATCAGGTAGATCAGCTGCATCACCACTTTTATTACAGCTCTTTAAAGCTTTTAAGATGTACACATTAAGTGGTAAACACCAGGGAGACAGGAGGTGAAAAAACAAACTAACCCACGTTTTCCTTCAGCAGAAAATTCAGTTTCAGAAGAATAGACAATCTAACTGAGCTGTATCTTTACTTTTCTTAAAAGCTTTCCTGGAGCATCAGTAAGAAAAAGCTAACACACAATCATGGCTGATAATCCTATTAGGACAATAAACTGGGGGATGAGGAGAGACTGGAAAAGGATATCAATCCTCAAATGCCAGCTAAGGAAAATGGCAAAAATAGAGAACGCTGCTGCTCGGCTGAAGAGAATTCAGGGAGCAAGTATTTGTTCCAAAGTACAAACAAAATCTTTGTGTAAAACACTGAGCTCACCTGCTCTCTTTACTAACAGAAAAATAAGATGTATGCAAAGTAATTTTTTGTTTTAAAGAAACACAACACACCTAAGCTTCATCTTATTCAACGTGAGATGGAGCCCTGGAAAACACCAGTTTTCCTGTTTTACTTGACCAAGTTTTAAAAATTATTTTCTTTTAAGTGTACCTTCACAGAAGCACCATTTTATCACTTATGCTCTGTCATCAAACAGTCCTTTCACTATTCTTTTCCAATGTATTCCTTGCTCAAACCCACTTTATTTTGTTTCTTGTACATATGTAAACTGAGGCAGTCACCTTTTCCTGAGCTGGAGTCACTCTTTCCTGAGCTGGTAAATCCATTTGCAGTTGGCAAAAGGCTAAGCTTGAAGTCCTTGAAATCTGGAATTTGTCTGAGATCTGGCCTGTTCTTACCAGAGGTGGGTTTCTTTAAAATAAATCAAAACCTGGCAGAACCTCCCCCACCAGACTCACACAGACTCTGTCAGCAAGTCTTTTGCTTTGGGATAATTCTACTTCAGTTAATTCACACAGAAGAATCAGTAGTTTCACATAAAACTGAGTAGTGACTAGGAAAAACCTACTCCCAAGAATTTAGGTATCTGTAAGTTCACAGAAATAAGACAGATAAGTAGAATTCCTCACTCTTCCCACAAATTTCAAAGGAAAACAAAAGAAAGATAAGCTGACTCTCTTCAGTGCAGACCAATCAGCTTTCACACAACAAAACTAGCTGCCTCCAGCCTCCAAAAGAGTTATGTCAACTTTCAGATGCTCTGACCTTCACTCATAAAACAAGTATGTGTTCCTTAAGCAGAAGCATCTCTTCACTGCAGAAAGAATGCTTTTTATGTTTTTTTTTATTTAAAAAAAATTAACTATACAGTACTCCACAGTGATGTGAACACCTCTTCAGAGTACAGGACACACTGTACTGTCATGGCAGACAATGCTATTTTTCCACAATTTCTAACACATCAATGAATTAACATTTACATGTTAATAAACTACAGTGACAACAGCTACTGATGTATGAATAGATAAAATATCAGAGATAAAAATTGACCTTTTTCTACATATCAGAACATGGTGGGTTTGCCATCAAAATTTCATGAAGGAACTGTGCCAAAACAACTCAGACAAGATAAGGCACAGTGCAGGAGAAGCAGCAGTCAAAACACTGCTCTAAGCTCACACCTGGAAAACAAAGAACTAAAAAGCAGTAACTGTATCAAACAGGGAGCCAGAGCAGTGCCCTGTGACAGAGGCAGGTACTTCCAGGTATGTATTCCCTGCCATCATCCTTAAGGGCCACCAAATTAGGCTCTTGCTCTTCCCTTTCACAGTTTGCATTAGTTTGGCAATCTATGTGAAATTTGATGTTTCCAGATCAGTTCCTCCATATTTAAAAAACATTTGCTGCACAGCTGCTGACAGTGGTCCCTGACAAGAGGAGCAATTGCTACACCTTTCCCTTCAATCTCCAAGTGTTCACATTGCTTTAGAAGATGGCGTTGTCTGGCAGCTAAATTGAGATCCTGCACACGAGAAATCATCTGCTTCCTTTCTGCAGGATTATGCTACTCTTTTCTAATTCACCCAGCTAAGATACTCTCCAACTTTTAGCTTCAAGGATGTCTTTTTCAACAAGTGCTTTCATTTTTGATTACATGAGAGAAGTACTGCTTCAATTATCTCCTTTTCACAATACCACTGGTGACTGAAATGGGTAACAACAGACTCAAGAAAGCACATCCTTTAGTACTGTCCCAGAAAAGGATCTACTGAGTTTCCTAAACACCTGTATGGAGAAAAACAAGTGCAATAAATAGAATACAGTAAATGGCATGTACATACTTTAGTAATTGCTCCTGTCTGTGCTGTGTTCAGCCCGGTGTGCCCAGCCATCTGTGGAGATACTTGGGTTAAAGTCTCTGCCAGCACACTGCCTGCATTCCCCTGCATGGCAGGGGCAGAATATTGCATTCCTGCTCCCCTTCCTCTTCCAGCTGCCCCAAGAGATCCATTCATTACCTGCCCTTGTCCTTGCTGAGGCTGATTCATTAAACTGTGACCAGAATTACTGTTGAGAAGGCTCTGGTGTGTCTGACTGAAATTAGTATTCATACATATCCCAGGTCCAGTCTGTGATGTTGCAGGGCTGCTCGTCACCATTCCCACTTGTTTTTGTGCTTGAGAGTTCAGAGTTTGGGATGCAGGAGTGGTAGGTCCAGAGGTGCTGGCTGCCTGCTTGGCCAGGCCGGGAGCAGAGGAGTCTCCTGGGTTCAGGGGGCTCTTCCCCATGGCACCCAGACTGCCGATGCTGCCGCTGTTCGGCTGCCCTTGGACCTGAGCACCAACGCCCTGCTGCACGGGGCTGCTCGAGTTCACACTGCCAATTCCTGGGTTCAAGGAAGAGCCGCTGCTTCCCCTCAGAAGTTCAGAAAGTTGTTTGTGTTTGGAAGCCGCATCTGGAACGAGGTTCCCACTGCTGTTTAAAAGG
Source organism: Cettia cetti (assembly GCA_013401135.1). Taxonomy (NCBI): domain Eukaryota; kingdom Metazoa; phylum Chordata; class Aves; order Passeriformes; family Sylviidae; genus Cettia; species Cettia cetti. Next base: position 13,956 of record VZUI01047829.1, on the reverse strand, counting down.
CCCAACTCGCCATTGGGGATCAGCTCATCAGGAAGATCATTTTCCAAGTCAAACAAAGATCCGAAATCTACAAGTTAAAACAGAAACATGGGTGAGAAAACATGACAAAGGAGTAGCTAAAATATTTATCTTTGCTACTTTGTACCAGTGTTAACAACGACAGGCATTCAGGATGTCTTTACCCAAGACTAAGAAGTGAGGGAGGGTCCCCGTGACATGAACTCCAGAGCCTTTCAGAGCACAGCCATCACACACTGTGCACACACAAGCATGCAGGGTACAGCACTGGCCAACAAAGAGCTTTTCTGGCAAGAATTTTGACAAAACAAAGCTTAAGAAAACTAAGGTGGCATGAATACAATGATCTAATCAAATGCTTAAATTTCCCTTGTTTTGGCTAAAAGATGAAGGCAGAAATAACATCAGATTTTTTTCCAATTGATTTACTCTCCCAAAAGAGCAATTACGTCACCTTTTCCAACCTCCCCTGTAATCCCAAGCCACCGCATTTCACCCAGCAATTCTACCTCAACCCTGTCACTTATGTGCCAAACAACATCTTCCAGCACTGCTTCAAAACTTCCCCAAAGAACAACAATGATTTACTCAGCAGTCTGATCCCAGTCTCGCATATAGAGACATTTAAGATCAGTTTCTAGTCATTGATTTGTACCATGATCTGCTACCTCACAAGATCCTGAAAGACACTCAGCATTTTCTCCTTGTAATGCCTCTTGAATCGAGTCACTGCTCGATTCCTAAACAGCTCAAATAATTCAAATTGCTCTGTAAGTGCCCAGCCCTCATTTATCATGCCCAATATTGACAGAGGTAATCCACACACTCTCCAGATGAGCAAAATAAATCAATCAAATCTTCATTAAGCCACTTGAAGGAACAGCTCTGCCTGGCTGTAACATCCAGACTAATAAAAAAGTGGTGGGGCTTTTTTTTTTCCTTTAAGGGACCAACTCAGGTTCACTAAAAGATTTTATTGCACATCACAAGCAGCATCTGTGTAACAAGGTTGTTACTTCACTGTATATAGGTACTTCCATGTGAAAATAAAAGTTACATATTTGAAGACACAAGGACAGGCACATGGAGCAATATTTACAAACATCTAAGCAGACCAGCCTCAATACACCAGAATAGCTGTTCAAACACGCAACACATCTTGGAAGAATTTTCCAGTCCAATGATTTGAACTAAAACAATCACTTCTCACAGTAACATAAATGTGTAAAAACTTTATTTTGTCCCCCAAGCCAGCCCTGACAAACCCCAGTCTTTCACACTGAGCAACAAACCACATTTTTTCCAGGTTAGAGCAAAGAAGAGTTCTTTACTAAAGAAGGACATTCCAAATGCTTCATTGTTTTAAAGTTCAATTCACGCTTCAATCACAAAAAGTTGGTGCAAGACCCAGGCTGCAAAAATGATGTAAGATGGTACATTGAAAAGAAAGAACAAACCTCAAGCAACACACAAACTGTATCACAAAGCACAGATGCATCACCAAGCCACCTCAGTACACTCTAATGTCATGCATTTCATCAGCATGTCCATTTCCAATTCAACCTAACTGAAGAAAAATTAATAAAAGCGGTCACACTGCAGAATTGCAATGACTAGTGAATTACACAAACAGGCACAGTAAACAAAGACAAAAACATTCAATTCTGGCTGTTTGGAGGTGCTCAAAGCACCACGTTCTTCAGGGGCCCAGACCCTGCCACCAACACCTCCTGGAGCCAATAATCCTTCCAGGAGTGCACGATGTTGGCCATGACAAACACCCCGCTGAGAACAGAGCCCCTGCTCCCTTAGCTGGCAAGGACCCAGCTAACATTTCATTTGGCAAGATTCATTAAAGTATTTTTAATTTCTCTTACTTGCTGCCTATCCTTTCAGGTCTTTGGTTTATCTTTCCTGCTTGTCTTCTAGAAAAACTCCTGGTGTACCCTTGACGCCACGATCGTTTCATCTCTCCTCCTCTTTCCCACACAACCGCTCCACACTGGCCATGCTGCACTCTGCCACTTCCTATACATTTTACTTCTACTTTCCCTCTTCCAAGATTCCCCTATTTCAGCCCAGAATGCTGGGAGGCTCTGGGAGGTTCTGCCTCTGGTGGTGGCTGCAGCTGGAGCCCGACCAAAGCCATCTGCCCATGCATCACCGAGGGTGGGACACGGGGCCAGGGCTGAGGCTTCGCCTTTGTTAAGCAGCTCTCACCACCCCAGCTCTCCCCAAGTTCAAGGTTTACAGTGCTTGTTCACACAACTTCTGTAAATCCCACAGAAAGGTGTCCTTCCAAGCTTCTGCACCAAAATTGTTAATATTTCATGCACAACAGACGTGGGGGTGCAGGGATAGGGGCAGAGAACAAACAAAATGTGAAGGGGGAAGACGTTGCTGTGTCTTAAAGAGTAGTTTTTTCCAGCTGTATTTCAAAATGGGATTCTGGAGTATAAATGCTCAATTTGTTTTTTTGCTTGGCTGGCTGGACTCTCAGTCTTGCCAGAGCCAAGAACTGGAAATGTTTTTGCAGTTTACAAAAAAGGGTGAAGAAAGCATTTGGGAATACTGCCACTTAAAACCTGAAATAATCTACCACTCCTAAGCTCCTGTAAGAAGGCTGTACATTAAGGTTAGACATGGAAAATGTACAGCTCTGCCAGCAGGAAAATAAAAAGCAGGTAAACAACTTAACACAATGGTCTTGTAAAAATTCACCAAGAATTCAATTGTTCATGCAATGATTAATCATCTTCTTTTATATTTCATCAGAGTCATGCACATTAAAAACAGCAACACAAGGCACATTTTACAATGGTTATAAAATACAACAGAAAACAGAAATCTACTTGAGCATGTCTGCAACAAATCCATAAAGATAAGAGATTGTCTTGGCAGTTATAAAAAGAATAAATATATTTACACACATATAAAAATCTGCCATAATAAGAACACGGTCCATTTCTACTGACAGAAAAATGAAAAGCAACTGCAGTCCTTCCATCCTCACAAGAAGAACAGAATTGATCCCACTCTCAATGCTTCAACTGTTTCTCAAAGGCAGCTACCAAGAGGCTAAAAACTGAAGGATGCCTTTGCCTTTACCTGCAGTTACCTGAAGCAATGGTCAGGGAAAAGCTTTGCTGAGAAGTCCCACGGAGCTTTAACCTGCTCCATCCTCAAACCCAGCACACATTAGAGCAGGAAAAGAGGTCTGGATTTTAAAGGAAAACAGACTCCCTAAACCATAAGGCACATACTTTTAATTCAGTGCTCAGGAAGCTGCAGAGCTGACTAAGGCTGTGTTGTGTCTTGTCTCTAACAAGGCACTTTTGATCCTAAACCTCATACCTTTCATTACCTCTGTCACAGAAACCCAAACGTCCTCTAAACAGCACAGCACCAAAAAAACAGAGATTACGTTTTCTGGAAGGCATGGGAAAAGGCACTAGGCAAGTACCACACCCCCACTCTTTCCAAAGGGCTCCTTTTCCAATTTGAGCCTTTGCATTCTTTGAGCAGCTATTTTCACACATAGAAGATATATCCACACTTCAGACACTTTCTCTCCTAATTTCAGTCTTATGAGCTTAAATGTCACAGTTTTCTGCCTTCCTGGACAACACTTTCAGCAACCAGAATTAAAAAAAGAGATGTTCTGTTTCCTTCCAGGCCTTCTCAGAAAAAAAACCCAAAAAACCACCAGAAAATACCAAAACTGTGCTGCATCCTGAAGGCAGAACGTTCTCATCCATACAACTGCTTGTGACTGTTACTGGGAGACTTTCCTAATATACATATTCAATCAATTAACTTGTTTCAATGTCACCATTTTTTCCCCTTTAGCTCAGCCTGTAGAGGTGACAAACATCCTAAGGTGTTTCATTATGTGACTTATTATCTCAAATGTATCTCACAGCAAGCAGGAGGAGAATTATCAAATTCAGTTTCATTTTTACAGGATAATCTTTACCTGAGACTTGACTGGGAGTTTTCCTGTCACAAACTGACTGCTCGTGGCACGGAGCAGACACTGAAGTCCAGCACACAAGCAGTATTTTCACCGTGCCTTTCTTTCATGCCAACATAGCTGTTACATTTCAGTGAGCCTAATTTTGTTTTGTAAGGCTTCTTTCAATCATGCCAGACCCCAGCAGACAAAGCCTCAACAGTTCAGAGCTCCAGCCATTCCCTAAAATTCACTGTCAGGTAGCTCCCCTCAATAGCCACACTGTGTGGCACAGTCAGCAATTACCACATCCATTCCAACTTCCTTTCGAGTTTTGAGGATTCTGTAATTTATTTATTGTTTCACAAAAGACAATTATTGCATTTAATGTTTTAGAACAATGAAACAACGCATTCATGGAAAATCTAAAATTTCCAGTAAGGAAACTTCAGATTTGTGTCTTTCCCTAACACGACAGGGAAAGTTTGGGAAGTGACATGCAGCTGACCTTGACTTTCAGCACAGCAGCATCACTTCTTCCAAGCACCATGTTTAACAAGCAGGTTGAGAATGATGAGGGGCCCAGCTGGGTTAAGGAGACCCTGATGGCTGGGTGGAGGGTGGTGAGAAGGAATGAGAGATCCAACACAGAGGATCTGGATGAGTCTCAACGATTTATGGCTTGAATAATAAGAGACTTGAATATTTAACTAAATTTCTACCTGTCTGATCATTTAAACTACTTACACTTGGGATAAGAAAGGAATACAGTCTGGCTTGCTCATTCCTAAGTCACTGGACTGGTCAAAACTCAAATATGTTGATATGAACCTCACCTTTGGAAATCCTTGGGACTTATCTCTAGAACATTCATTGGAATCATTATCACGGTTCTCTCCTGTTGACAAGCCCTCAGTCACTCAGGTTGGAAGGGAAGCTCTGCCTGCAGCCCAGCCCTCCACCTCCTCTCAAAGGGCACCTGCTCCAGACCCCAATCTCCTTCACTGAACTCATTCCAGCTTCTCCATGATCCTCCCAGTGATGGATAGGAGGTCGAACAGCCTGTAGCTGACTGTATTGTCTTTTAATCCTTTTTGAAAATGGGTTTAACACTTGCCTTCTCTTGCTTTCCTGTGGCTGGGATTTTAGACCCAGCTCCTAATATCTCCCCCACCCACTTGGTAAGACTTCAGGAACTAAGTGACTTCTCAAAACTGAAGCTTGCTACACGAGCAAACAATGAAACTAATGAAAAAAAATATCAGTTCTCTTCTAACCTCTACTGCAATACTACCTGTATTCCTGACTCAGCTCCTGACACCATCTCCACCAGCAGACACATGAGCCAGGATGGGGAAAATGCACATATCTACATCCTTCATACCACCACTAAGGTGTGATAACAACTACCACCTGATACAGGAAAAGCCACCTGTTCTGTCCCTGTCCTCCTCCTCACCTCCATGAAAAGAGTATAGTATAAACTGAGATCCTTCCTTGGTCACACCAGGTTTAGTCCCCAGCCTCTCTTTCCACTTCCATGTTTTGTATCACGATGTCATAACCTCAAAGTTCTCTCTGCTGTACTTGTCCAAGTTGTCTCCACCATCTCTCTTTTGCTGTGGTCATAGTGACAACACCACCTGTGTTAAAAATCCAGAAAAACCTGAAATACTGGTTTATTTCAGAAATAATTAGTAGGTTTAGGGATTATTCTACCCTTTCATAAAAATAAATCACAGATTACTTGAAGTTTCCCTATCAATTACAAAGTAGTATATGAGAGCACATAAATGGCCCTTGCACCTGGCACCAAGGTTTATATAAAGAAGCAAATATGAAAAACAGCCAGATAAGAAGCTAGTCTCTAATCTCTTCCCAGAGGCCTGAGGTGAATAAAGCCAAGGCAACCCCAAAATGTGTGGCAGAAGCAGCCTAACAAGAGTGCTCACTCTGGTCTGCTCTTAAAAGTATCAGATGGCAAATGATGGATTGCCTTTGCCTTCCTCTGCCCCTCTCCAAAACCATTCTTCCTCTTCATTGTTTCCCAAGGTAATCTTCACTACTTTGACACAGTTGCCATGTCTGCTCTTGTGAAGAAGTCTAAATCCCACCCAGCAGCATCCACAAGACACTCATGGCTACTGTCCCAATGCACACGGCTACCAGGATAACCCTTTAACCGACCAGAAGGCTTCAGTAAATTTATTTACCATAAGAAGAGAAACCCAGACAGAAACCCAGACAGAATCTGCCTATGGACTGGGAGACACCACACTGGGAACATCAGCTTCTCATTCACAAGATCATCCTGATGAAGATTAAATACTTTAAGGTCCTTGGAGCACATTAACATTAACAGAAGTGAGACTGCCTTCTTATACTATCACAAACACACATCATGCCTCTCGCCCAAATTTAACAGCTGACAGAACATTTAAGTTCAGAATGACCCTTTTAAAAAGGAATCATCTGAGAGTCTGGTAATTAATAGTGGACACTTGCTTAAGTCAGCATGAAATGCACAGTCTGTACCATGCCAGTGTCTGCTTGTGCCTGTCTTGAGTTGGCTGCCACAGCTTCCCTTCTGGCTGTGCCACCCTGCCTGCCCACCTGGAAAGGGAATCTGCACATAACCCACAAGGACACCAATCACCTTGACAAAGAAACCTTAGCTGGGACATTCCCTGGCCAGGGACTGCTTAGCAAATATGTTGCCAACACAGGTGGTTCAGGTTTTGAAGTGTTCAGCTCCTTGTGCTCCCCATAATGACTGAAAGTGTCAGTGGTGAGAACTCGAGCTCAGTTCTGACTCAGGAGCTCCCTTCAGCTACACGAGTCCTTTTATGAAAATTCCCACCTTAACACAGCTTCTCCAGCAGAACAGGCCTATTCTGGGAGGAGTGAATATACAAATACGTAATTGAAGTAATATTATGAAACAAGGAAAAAAATAAGCAACATTACTATGAAACAGGCAAGTCTGAGGTCTCCTCTGTGATGTATAAAAGCTGCAGAAAGCATATATTCCATGCTTTTTAATGCCACTTTTTCCTCCCTATTTCTGATACCAAACTTAAGGGAACTGTCTTCTGCTTGGCAACTCAAATTCAGCTGTGCAAGGACATACAACCCCAAACAAACCAAACATACATAAGGAAGCAACAGCAGACGGGCGCTTAAACTAACGATTTTTGTATATTTATGTCTAAAAAAGCTTCCAACCATAACTGATGATACAAAAAAAACCCAATTCCCTCAGGAATATTTTACTTTAAAGCACTAATTTCAGTGAGATGAGGCTGTTTTCAACCACTGTCATTAATAATTTTTTTTAGGAAATTTATGAACTTAGGAAAAAACTTCACAGCTATTCCAATCCAGACTCATACTCAATACTTACTCAACTCAAGCCACTTGGTGATTTCCCCATCTCTTTCCCCCATGAGATGACACTACACAAGAGATGACACACAAGTGATGTCGTCAGCAACACCCACCAACCCAGGCAGCCAAGTGGCAAAGCCGGGCAGAGCCCGAGAGCAGCTCGTGCTCTCCTGGTGACACTCACACGGACAGGGACTGCAATCTCATGTCCCATTTCACTTTCACTCGGCAGCAGAAGGTCTCCAGCTCTGATTCCTGACCGACTGCAGCAGGAAAATGACATGTGCCCGGGAGATTGGGAGGAACAGTCATTCAGGGAAGAACAACTCCTTTTCCTAATGCTGTCCTCCCAAGGAAGCTCTCAGAGCCCTAAAGGTGACCAGCAGGGAAGCGGGGAATTATTTTACAGACTTACAGATGTATAAATAAAAAAATGTTCATACACAAACTGCAAACCAAAGATACTGTATTTATCCAGTGTCAAAAATAAGACCCTTATTTCTCAATGGTGGCAAATAAGAAAGCAGAAAAGGAAGATTATGTTAAGAGATTGATAATTTAGATTACAAACTATAATTATCACTGCTAATAGAAGTCGCAGTTTTCTTTTAATTCACACTTATCATTCTGTAAAATACTTCATAGTATTTGTTGAAGCATCTTTATTAAAGAGTTTTCCAAATAAACAATTTAGGTTCTCTCTGTATCTTAGACATCTGAGAAGACAGATGGAAAACATAACATATGTTAAAAGGAAGATTTACAAAGCAAAAATTCTTGAAAGTGTAAACCAAATTAGGGTGGAAGTGTCAGATTTCTAAGTTATCCCTCATGTTTTTTCACTGTATAAGAACAAACCCCAGAATATTTAAAATTGGGTTCTTCAACTACCTCTTCCACCCTGATTTCACTTTAACCTGCAGTATTTGACTAATAGGGTGAGGGGATTTTTTTTTCAGTTTTCTTCTCTCTTAACAGGTAGCAACAGTAAGTAAAATACCTAATAAAGATAAACACTAAAAATATGTGGGGGATTTTAATGTGAAGCAGCAGGTATAATAAAAAAGCACAGCATGTTGCTGTAGAAATAATTAATGGCACTGGACAACGACTCCAAGGAATGCCCAGCCAAAATAGAACGTGAATAAATTGCCACAGAAAACTGGGAATCATTTCACAAGCTACCAAGAGCTCTCTGGAGCACAGCAAAGACACAGCCTCTATTCCCACCTGCTGCTGGCAGGGCTTCTCCAGGTGCTCTATGCCACAGCACAAGATAGCATTTTCATAGTTAACTTTAAGTCACTGGATGGGGAAAAAGTTTGAAGTCCCCAGTACATATGCAATTATCAAAGTATGAATTTCAAAAAATAAAGGAATGGGCAAAATGGTAGAACTGTGGACTGTCACATATGATCAGGCCAGCAGACCATCTGCTCAACTTTTCATCCCACACACACGAGTGTCAAGCTCCTTGGAAAAACCTGCAAAAGCCCACAAACATTGAGAGAGTACCCAATACCCTGCCATCAGCAATGCCTCAGAACTGGTAAGAATTAGCTGTGCTGGACTCTATAAATGAGCCCATTTCTCATCTCACAAATCTCCTGTCCCAGATCACAAACGCTGGCATCAAGTTATGCAGGTCAGTCACTTCAGACGAAAAAAAGAATCCAGTTTGTATCAAGCTTCTAGCTAAAAGTAAACTTCTTACTTGGCATTATCCTCTCCCATCCACCATCCACATGGTTCCATGAACCTTAAACAATATAACCATGAAGTATTCCATAAGAAACAATACAGCCATGAAATATACCACCTCATTTTTCCCATCCCAGATAGTTAGGGCACAAGTACAACAAAACAACAAAAACAAACAAAAACTACATTCCCGTGTAATAATTACAACTATGCACACTCCTTCACCTACAGCTTTTCAGAAAATGAATTTCTTCCCTAATTTTTCTGCCTATAAATGAGAATGTGGTCACTTAATGAAATTATCCTTTTCCTTGTTCCAGGGAAAGAATAAGGAAGCGCGTGTGTAACTGTGATTGCTGCTGCCACAGCACACAACATGACACTCAAGTTTTTCATACAAAACAAGAGCAGACCGATTACACAGGCTTCCATGAAGCTTTTCAGCCACGCAGGAAGGAACCCTTTAAAACATCCATACTAATGCTTTCACGTGCCCAAACAAAATCTGGGTTTAGATTACCAAGACGTCACTCCATCTGAAGTCTCTGCTAAGAATGTGAACACAAGCTTAGAAAACCATGCTGTCTTCCCTTAAGCTACTTTGCTTTTTGTCCACCTCTTTTCAAACTAAAACCTAAATCCACTGCAATACACCTGTTTTTTGGCAGGAGGGCAGGATCAAATCAGGCTGCACATCGACAGAAACTCCCTTCTGCGAAGTTCTGTGGCTGGCTGGGAGTCAGCCAGAGATCTCCTTATCTCAGCACGTAGGGAGGCACGTGCAACAGGGCAGCCCAGTGTAAAATCCGGGCCCTGGATGCCAACACATGGGCCAGGAGAGAACAGGAGTTATCGGGGAGCTTGGCCCGCAGCTTTTGCAGCGGCAGCCCCGCAGTTTAATCTGCGCAGGATCAGAAGTTACAGTGCAGAAAAGAATTAAAAAATCAACAAAACCTCCTACACAAGGAAGTATGAAGTGAAAACCTAGCCTAATGGACTTTGGAAGCTCCTCATCTCACCTTCTTCCTAACTTCATCTACTTTAGGAATTTGTTGACTCCTGATGCTCTGGCCCAAACTACTCTGTGTTGTTTCTGGAACTGGCGCAGCACCACAGCAGCAGAAGCTGCAGGGAACACAGTGAATGCAGACAGAAGCACAACTTTAGTGAAACCTGGACCCTCACCAAGCTACCTGCAGAAGGGACCACAGTCCAGGGGCCCCTGAACACCTGCAGCTGTGCTCCTGCTCCATTCAGGCACGTTTTGCCCAAGCAGCCAGAGACCAGCTCGAGAACGCCGCCAGGTCTCTGTATATTCTGCTGAAGGACCCATGCCAGCAATGTACAAAACAATCACAGCGCTCAGCATCGAAATAACACACCGCCATAAGCAAAGTTACCAGAGTTCCACTTTTTGTAGGAGTCCCTTGTTTATTCTGCGGGGCTGGATGAGAACATCTCACAACAGCCACAGAGGAGACAAATGTTTAGGTATGAAAACGCCTGTGTATCCAATAAAGGAGTAATTAGACAAAAGCACTACTCCTACCTGGCTAGACAAGGAAAAATCTTTCCCACGGACATTTTACCACAGGAGTCAGCTCGTTCAATACGGCACAGTAATGGCAAGCCAAGTTAACAGCCAGGAGTCTTAACCTTCCTTATTGATACAAAGAGCAGCAGGGCAACTGCAAAATGGAACTATCATGAAACTTAACGATGGTCACAGCACCCATTTCTGTTATCCTTTCATCTCTGCGCCCTTCTGCTAGATCAGACACTGGATTTAGCTGCTTAGGTTTAACAGAAAAGGCCGTATTTTCAGAAGGTAAGGAGACCAATTTCAACGGTGCAAACTTTGCCCCGGTAAGCTGAGGAGCTATTTTTATCAGAAAGATTAAAGGCAGCTAAAACTTACCCTGACAAAAGGAGTTGCTTAACATCACCGCATCAAAGCATCAAGAGAAATATAAACAAGGAGGAGAGCAGTTGCTTTCTGCCCAATGTTCAGGCCTGCCTTCAGAGCCTCGGGTGTGAGCATTTTCAAGCTTGAGCTCAACTGTTCAGCCGGGCCCGACGCGGCGGCTGCGAAAGCACGTCCCCCTCACGGCAGGAGCAGCACGCACCAGCGTGGGGCTACCACTGCAATTACAATTCTGTTCAACAGAACAGAGTTCTGCTCTACTCACTGCTCATCCAGGGCAAAAGCCTCAGCCCCATCTCCCCAGGCTCCCCCGATCACAAAGGCCACCTTCCAGGTTACAACAGAACTTTTCCATTTAAGCCTCAGCACCAGGGAGCAGCCCGATTTAGTTCCAGGAGCAGGCATTTGACAGCAATCGCTACTCAAACTCTATGTATCGCTTGCCACAAGGCACAGAAACCTTCAGCGATCCTTCAACAAGCAGCATTAACTGCTGGCAACAAACCTAGAAGTGCTTTTCCTAAAAACAACCCTCTCTTTAAGTGCACAAACACCACCCCGCACCCTTGGCACAGAGGCACTTTTGCCTATGGAACACCAGGACGATGACAGAACTCCAGGGACACACTTGTCCAGAATACAACTTGGGGTTTGCCATCCCAGTGCCCCCAGGGCCCCTGAGCCCTGCAGAACTTTCTGCAGATGCTGGAGTTCACACATCCAACACCACACAGAGCTCCCCGAGACACACGAGAACTTGCTGAACAGGACGTAATTAAGACTGAAGCATTCCAGAACAGCCCAAGTGAACTTCAAAAAAGAAAGAAGAAAGAAAAAACACGAGAACCAAGACACTGGCTACCAGGAGAGTCTAAAATGTCTGAGGAATTAAAGAACTGTAAACTGTATTTGTCCTGAGTTATAAAGAGCATTTCGCAGCAACTTCGCAGAAAAAATACAATGTTGTGTATCAGTCTTCCATATATTCCTGTGCTTCCACACACCACATTAACAGGGCTCAAACACAAGACCTCACCAAGATATTCCCAGACAATTCTTATTTGATACTGTTTCTTTCTCCCTTGTTTCATTTATTTGCAGGCTGAGAAGAAAAGTTTTCCAAAAAAAAAAACCCTAAAGGACTCCAGCATCTGTAAACTGTTGCCAGATGCAGACTGAGCAAGACAAAAAAACCCACAGAATTTATCAGCTCAATTATAGTAATTTTTTTTTTTCAGTCTATGAAAACACAGCAAGCATAGCATGATTAACTTATCACTACCCCTTCCACAAGATTCATTAATCTCTGAAAGCAGAAATTCAAGTCCAACAGACTTCGTGCTCTTCTGAACCAACTCTCAGGGACTGAAATAGTCGGAAGACCGGGAGAGGCCGGGCCAGGCACACACGCTCTGGTGCACACACGTGTGTATTTACAACGAGCACACGCTGGCTGCGAAAGAGACATTTTGATGCGTTTTATTATCTACAAACCCATCACAATTGAAGAAAAAGGCACGCCAGAGACACTACACGACACAGACAAGCCGCAGTGACTGCCAGGCTGCCGGGCATTTCGGCATCTGAGCAACCCCGCAACTTCAGTTATTATCTGCAAATCGTTTGGGGTTTAAAGGGAAAATGCTTGAAACAGTTTAAGCCAAATGCCTTAAAACCTCGGGTTGAGAGGTAAAAAAAAAAAAAAAAAAGCACAAAGTATTAGCTGGAGGGTAGAACTAGATGGTCTTCAACGTCCTTTCCAACCCAAATCATTCTATGACTAAGAAGCTATTAAAGAGTTTTTATTCCGTAGTGTGTCACACACAGGGGCACAGCGAAAAAGCCTGTATAGGGCTATTAGTTGTGGGTCATCTGTGGGCTTTAAGGAGTAGACAGAAACCTCAACTACCCTTCCAAGAAGGGACGGTAGATTTAGATTCGGTATCAGGGAGAAATTTCTTCCTTTGACGGTAGTGAGGCCCTGGCACAGGGTGCCGAGGGAAACTGTGGCTGCCCCATCCCTGGAAGTGTCCAAGGCCGGGCTGAACGGAGCTTGGAGCAACCCTGGTATAGTTGGAAGGTGTTCCCCATGGCAGGAGACGAACAAGACGGGCTTTAAGGCCCCTTACAACCCGAAACACTCCATGATTGTACAATAAGCAGGATGGTCGGTGCTTCCCACGCCTGGCCCTTCTCCTTCCCTACCCGCACCCCACTCACCTGTGCACCCCCATCACCCAAACCGAGGCACTAAAAACGAAGATAATGGAGGAAAAGAAGGGAAACCAAACTCAAAAAACGTCTCTTTCCAACCGCTATTTATAGCCGGGACGGTACTTGGCGTACGGGTCCCGCCCGGTAACTTCGACTGCAGGAGGCCCAACCCACCCCCGCCAGGAACCGCGGCAGGGCGGGCGGTCCCCCCAGGCCCCCCCTCCGGCGGGGCGGTAGGGGCGGGGGGGGGTGTGGGGGGAGAAGCGCCGTAGAGCCCCGCCCGAGCCACCCCCGCGGCCTTACCTGTGCTATCGCTGGCGGAGAAGCCCGGCGAGTTGAGCTTGGCTCGCTTGGGGTTGGGCGGCCCGTCGAGTAAGTTCTCCGCCATGGTGGCCGAAGCGGCGGAGCCGGTGATCGTTGTCGGAGGGTGCTCGGGGGGGGCCGAGCTCGCTGTCCCCGCTCCTCCGCCGCACGGGAACCCAACAGCGCCGCTCAGTGCCCGGCCGGCCGCCCCCGCTCCCCCATGCCGGGCCGCCGCAGGCCGCAGGGAGGAGGGCTCGGGGCGGGGAGCGAAGGGCCCAGCGCCCCCTCCCTGCCGGCCGCGCTCCTCCCGGGCGCTCCCCCCGCCGCGGTGCCCGGATGGCGGCTCAGGCCGTCACTCGGGGCGCATTCCGCCCCCCCACACGCTCCCCTCGCCTCGCCCCGTCCCCTCCCCTCCGCGGCGGCGGCTTCGCCCCGGCCCCCGCCCGCCGCCCGCCCG
>VZUI01047828.1:0-10182 GCA_013401135.1 Cettia cetti | reverse complement strand
AAAAAAAAAAAAAAAAAAAAAAAAAAAAAAAAAAAAAAAAAAAAAGGCAAAAAGGCATTGAGAAGAGAAGTTGGTCTATCTTTCAAGGAACACTCTAGTTTTCCAGACATTAAATACTCTTTCTCTTTCTTGGGAAATCACTTTGACATCTGGTGGGAGTTGACATAGTATAATGGTGTTTAGCCACAAAATAGCCTTTACAGAATTGCAGCATTAGGTTAAGAAGTGAGACTCTATTTTGAGGTTTGTTGCTGGGTGACTATGAGGGAATGAAAATGTCTATCTTGACAGTGCTAATTCTTGAACATGTATTTTAGAAATAGTGGCTTGGAAATGCCTGGATCCTTGGTAAAAAGGTCTGTGTAATCCAGAGATTTTGGAAAAGGGCTTTTCCTACATTGGTACTAATATATCCCTTGTGAGATTTTAGAAGGCTTTTGTGTGCATGCACAGAAGGAAGGTGGTATTAGATGGAGGATGTGTTGTCAAACTCCAGCTGAGTGTTCCAATCAGTAAGTAGTGATTTGGGAGGACACAAGAATTCATATGTTTAGATGGGACTATTAAGTATTTCATTAATACCCTGATGAAAGATACAGTTTATTTATGAGGAAGTCCATTTGGGAAGTAGATACTTTTAACACTTCTCCCTTCTTTCCCAAACTTGAGCTACTTTCAACAGAGGCTAAGCTGTCTCTTAGAAACGTTGTCAGATGCCAGAATGAAGCTGTTTTTGTGAGTAGCATCCTCAATACTAAGTATGGCTAAAGTAGCCTTTTCTAAAAAGCTAATAGAAAAGGCAGGAATGGACAAAGGGCAGAATAAAGGATGGTGCTGCAGGCTGTCTAACATGATGAGTGCTGTGAAACTGAGCACAACGGTCTTCAGTCTTTGACTATAATTGGCAAGAGGAAGAAAGTTCTTACAGTGTCTGTGGGATGTATCTGGAAAGAAAGAGTAGCTCCTGTGTGCTGAGCAAATTGTGTGAAGGTGGAGGAGATTGGAAGAGAGGAAGATTCCCAGAAGTTTGAAAGAAGGGGCTGTGGCATTTTTATACTGCCTTTTGTCCTGGTAGCTCCCTGCTGCCTGCTGAACATGGTTCTGCAGTGTCTGTTACCTTACTACTAAGACAGTGTGTTTTATCTTATTTCATTCCCCTAAAAACTTCAAATATAATCTTCCCCGATAATATAGAGGAGATGGGGAAACAAACGAACAAACCCAGGAAAGGTCTGGGTAAAGGAATTCTGTCTTTAGTATCAGAATGACTTTGTAATGTGTGCTGTTGGTCTGTTTGGCTTCCTAGATGGTACATATTCAAGACCCCATGTGCTCCTAGCAAACTTGGCCCAAGTGCTCAGGTTTGGGTTTGGAGCTCTCAGATTGCTGTTTACATTGTTTCCCTCTAATGCCTTCTCTTCCCGATTAAATGCATGTGCTGTTCTGTGAAATTTTCTATATTGGTATGAAAAAGAAATCAGTTACAGAACAGTAACTGATTGATTTAGTAAATGGATTCCTGGTTTTTCTCTGGAACTGTATTTTACACTCTGTATGTTAATCTATCAGCATCAAATAACTTCCTTCCATGCTGTTTTTCACACTAGTTCTCAGGCATAAGATGTTATTTAAGCATTCTTAAGGAGTCAGCATACACAGCTGGGAGAGTTCCCAAGTATGTTTCTCTCTGAAGGGCAGCATTTTTGCTATTTTTAGCATGATTTCTTCAAATCTTCCATTTCCTTTGTGTGAGAAACTTTACTAATTATAAAGAGATTGAACCATACAGTAAATGGATCTCAAATATGCCTGGGAAGCTTTCACTCCTCTACCAAGAAACGTACCAGCACTGTCTGGGCATTTTTGCCAAACCCTCTGGTAGACTGAGCTACTCCAAGCAGCTGCAGAGACATTAGATTGGTGCCTAACACAAGTTCTACAGCTCAGAACAGTTGTAGGGGCACTGTCTGTGCACTGTTTATTTTCACTGTGTCTGGGGTCTTCATTTTTGTCTGCTGGTGAGCTTCATCTGGCCATAACTCTTGGTGCTTTATTGCCTCTATTGAATTACAGTCCAGAAGATGTGATGAGAGAAATTAAAACATCTGCTGCAGGGAGAAAGAAAAACTGCATTGACTAGTGAATATTTAAATGAAGAAGAAAGACTTCTTAGTTCAGGAATGTTGAATTAGCATGGGAACTGTTCAGATATAGACCTAGTGACTGAGAGTGGTCTGAGGTCAATGGCCTTGCATGTCTGGCCTAAACTTCAGCTTCCTTTCTGGAAGGGTGCAGGACTCCTGAAGGCCCTGTGCCTTGTCTGCCAGCCTTGTGTGGGAGTCTGGTGCCTCAGAACTAACAGCCTGAATTGAGCCCTCTCTTTGGGGAGTCCTGTGCAGGAAGGGCTTTCTTCAGCTCCCTGAAAAAGTGACTTGGGAAAATGCATGAGGATAAGGGTTGCCTTATATGTGGAGAGATATATGTTTTTCTTGGAAGTGTGAGATGATGTGCTTGTGAGCTGCATCCTCACAGAAGTGGGGCTTGCTGTCAGTGCCCAGAGCCTGTATGTGTCTGTCAGAACTGCTTGGCAGAAGCCTGGTGAGGACTGGGAAGGCATAAGGCAGGTTCAGTGACTGGTTCTGTAGAGGGAGCAAGCATAACCTTGTGGAGGTGTTAGTTCTAGCCAGGTCTGGACAGAAGACGCTAGATACGATGGCTTCTTGTTCGGACTCAGTTGTTCATTATATCTTACCCAAGTTACAGTCTCATGAGATGTGAGCTCTGTCTAACAAGGCAAGAAAAATGGCTATTTCTAACTCATTTTAAGGACTTTTAAACAATAAGCAAAACCAATTAAAACCTGACACTTAAGTTATTTTTATTTGTAAGCTAATTAAAGATAACTCAATGTCTGCAATGTGGACTTTTATTAACCAATTAGAAAACATCACCTAAGCCCTAGAAGGAGGAAGAAGAAAGTGAAAAAGGACTCAGACAATTCCCAAATGCCTTCATGTTGTCCCGTATATGCATTACTATATTCTATATCCCAAAACCTCAAATTTTAAGTGTTTCACCCTGTGACGTTACACTTCTATACAAACTACATGCACACACTCCCAGTGCTATCACTCAGCTTTGGAAGCCATTCCCATGGCCTCAAGTCAAAGGCAGTACCCTTCTGAGGGTCACCAGCTGTCAAAGCATAAAGCCTGATATTTTCAGCATCCAGGGTTCCAACATAACCTCTGCCCTCCCCTCCTGTGGGTTTGGGTTGTTTTGGTTTTTTTTGCTAGGTTAAGGGAGTATTAGATGGGAGCATTGATATTGGGGAAGAGCTGGGATTTGGATACTTGCTTCCTACCATGTATGTTCACGTGATGATGTGGGAGGCAGAGCTGGCCAGCTGTGTGAGGGTGAGGACTCTGCAGGGTGTTCTCAGCATTCCTCTGAGCTCTGGCCCCAGCTCTGAGGAAGGTGGGAACGCTCATGAATTTTCTCTTTTGTGCTCAGCAGAGCACTTCCTGTGGCATTCAGGCATGCTGCAACAGCTTCCTCTACTGCATTCCTCCCCGGGGAGCATCTGAAATATGCTTTTCTTTTCTGTGTAGGAACTTGAAACTGCTTTGTTCTTGTATGATTTGGGAAAGATTACGTTGTTTTTAACCAACAGGCTATAACTTCTCCCACTGTCTTGGTTGCTATTGCTTACTGTTTCCCTTCAAAGCCTGAGTCAGGTGGTGGTTGTGAAATCTGTCTGCTAGATCAGTGTCTCTACATATATGTGCTGTGTTAACCTAGGCAGTAGAACAGATTTTATGCTCTGGGGAATTATGAAACTATAAATAAATAAATCCTTTAAGTAATTATTTTGTGGGGTTTTTTTGAATAATCTGGCTCTCCCACCTCATCCTCTTTTTCAGAAGATCACAAAATTAAGCTATTATAATGACATCTGGCTGTGTAAAATCAGCATTTCATTCTGATAGGTCTCTCTGTGATAAGATGGTTTTGCAGCTCTTGAAATCAAGTTTGAAATGTTGTCCTGCTGGATTTGACAATTTAGACAAAAATGTGCAAGTAGCAACATAGTGGATACTACTTACTAACACAGCAGATGTAATAATAACATTAAACATTGCAGGAACATGCAAAAACTCTCCTTGCAGTTAAATGCTTAAAAAAAACCAAACCCAAATCCTACAACTTAAAGTACCCAACCCAAAGAAAAACAAA
The DNA here is from genome assembly GCA_013401135.1 of Cettia cetti. Classification (NCBI taxonomy): domain Eukaryota; kingdom Metazoa; phylum Chordata; class Aves; order Passeriformes; family Sylviidae; genus Cettia; species Cettia cetti. The sequence continues at coordinate 5,946 of VZUI01047828.1, read as the reverse complement.
ACACACCTTGCAAACCCCAGCTAAACACACTATCTCTTATGAAGCTAAGTAGTTGAAACAGGAGTTAAAACTATTGTGTGATGTGAGGGAATGCTGGAGCTGAGCAGGAATTTTCTCATGCGTGTTTGGTGGAAGATGGCTGTGAGGAGGAACAGTAAGATTTTAGAAAGTAAAAAACCCAGGAGGGACTTGAAATTTCTCAAGCTTGATTTTGTAAATGCTGTCTGGAATTACATAGGACAACAAACAAAATGGTCTTATGTTGTTTTGGTTCTTGTGGTAGTCAAGGAAACAGGGTTTGGAACAGCATCTGAAAATCAGCTGAATTGTCTGGGAGAACCAGGCCTGCAACAGTCTCTCCTTTTCAGTAAGGTACTGGCCTAGACTTCAAGGTCTGGCTGGCAGGAAATTATAATAGTATCAATCAGACTTGGCCTGTTGAAGTCAAGAATGGTCCAGGTAAAATGCAGTCACTGGGGTGTGATTCCTGGTGCTTTATGGAACCAAAATTCAATTGAGCATTTTCACACTGTTATCCTGTTAAATGTACATTGCCCTGCAAAATACTCCTGCTGATTTAGCAGGAACTGCTCTGACAGAACTAGTGATACTGTATAGATAAGATGTAGCTAAAGGAAGCCATTTGAGAATGCTGAGCAAATAAATGCCTCAGAACAATAAATGAAACTTAATGAAATGTCACAAATAATATAAAATAAAACCAGCTGGCATGCAAGAAGCAGAAGAATAGAGGGTAGCACTGCAAGATCTAGTGGAAAGTGTCCCTGCCCATGGCAGGGGGTTAGGAACGAGGCGATCTTCAGGGACCCTTTCAATTGAAACCTTCCCATGAAAAACAACCCCATAATAAAGCATGGGTTTGTTTTGTGGCTTTAACTTGGCTTTTTAATTGTTACAGAACAAAGAACCTCTCTAGGTTACCAGGGAATATAAGCAAAAAGCAAAGACTATGTACAGTCTTGTATTTCTTAATGCTTAAAAGCAGTGAATTGCAGAGAAACAAGATTGAAGTTTAGTAGTCCTTGAGGAGACCTGATTGCTTTCCTGAAGATTTTGTTTTGAAAATGGTTACACTGTAGGGTTTGGGGTTATATGTTTTATAACTTCTTTTTATGTCAAATGGATGGAATGGTATTTCATCTTTTCCTACGTTTTTATCAGGCATCAAGGGCTACAAATGATGTCTGGGCAGTTCTGTCTTGGCTGTTGCTACTTCTGGCCTTTTCTTTTGGTTGTTACATGCATTTTCAACTGGATATTTTGCCATACCTGTGCTTTGATTGCAGTGGCTACAGTGAAAGTGTGAAAGGCAAAATAGTATTTCAAAAGGTGAGAACTTTTATACATCTTCTCTGAACACTTTTCTTGCCAGCTGTGGAAGGAATTTGTTTTTTGAACAGTTTCCCTATCCTGGCTTGGTTGAGTTGAGCTATGTTTTACCCTGTGGATGTCTGGGATGAGAAGCTACAAAGACAGAAAGGAAGAATTCACGTTTACCACTAGGTATGCTTTGGACAATCGCTATTTCATATCCATTGATTTGCTTAGAGCTGTTGGTAGGGCCTGGGAAAATGGAGATGAAAAAGCAAACTCTTTGAAATAAGTACAATCTGTATAGCAAGACAGTCTTCTCAAAGAAGGTGGCTGATAATCTGAATTTTCTATACTCTGCATTTGTATTCATAAGACTAAGTTGCCATTTTCTTTCCATGTACCATTTGATCCCCAGCAGGCTCTGAGTCATTGGAATGTGACTTTGCCTGTTCTGCCAGACCTGATCATGCCTTCTTTGACTGGTAAAGCAAAGTAGCGGCAGCATCCCACCAGACCTTGACCCCTCTTGCCAGTCATGCTCCAGTCACAAAGCAAGCTTACTGGTAGCTTCACTGGATTTCCTCCCTTCTTGCCAAAAAATACTCTCTTATTACTTGTATTGCCAGTAAACAGAGATTACATACTGAGTAGGTGTTAAGTTTCAGTGCAGGTTATACAGGCTCTGACACCACCTTTCCTACTATCACCTCCCTAGCTCTTAAATTGCCCTGACACTGTTCAAGTGTTTGGCAATTTAGAGAGGTGTGTCATAGCTAGCTCGTCTCTGTAGAAGAAACTTCTTAATTTTCTTTGAAGATGAGTTCTTCAGCTTCACTCTTAGAGCTTTTGAATTATTAGAGTTTGGATTGAGTCTGTATCAGCTGATCTGTTCAAGAAAGTGAAGCTCAGACTGACTGAACTTGCCTAAGTGGAGTCTGTAGGACTGGGGTCTCTGGGAAAGGTACGTTTGCCATGTGCAGTACTTCTGTCACTGTGTAGGCTGAAACGCCTCCCACTTCGAACAGGGTGACTTGATGAGTGTTCAAGTGGGTCTGGGTTTTTCTTTTTTCTGTTGTGCTGGACTCTGTAGGGAAGTTGTTTGTGATGCTGAGCTTCTCTAAAGCTGGCAGGAAAGATGACTTAATACTTATGGCTAAGCTGACCACATCTAGAGTGAAAATATGACTGTGCTTAAGAGAGGCTTTCCAGCGAGACAAGGATAATAAGTCTTTGCAATTCTGCCCAGTCAGTGATAAATTATCTGAGTGCTTGTTCTGACAAGTCCCGTGATACAGATGAGTCATTCTTAAAGGATAAACAGATCTGCCTAGATATTAGATTCTGTTATGTTCAGTGGTCCTAAGCAGAGCCATAAGCCAGAAGAGAAATAGCATGGCAGAAGGAAGAAGTACTCTCTTGTGTGTGTTGGTGTATCAGATTGGGGTTTCAGGATCACTGTCCTTACCCACCTTTCCCTAGCAAATTTGTCAGTAGATGAATTCTAGAGGAAAACTTCAGTAACGTAGGACTCCAAGCTTCCCAGTTTGATTTCCACACAGATGAAGGTGGAACAACATCTAGCGTGCAGCACTGTCCTGTGCTCAAGCCATTACTAGATCAGCCTTGGCCAAACTTCCAAATCAGTACATTTTGGATAGGCAGAGTCAGAGGCAACAGCTGCTGCTGCTGAAAGGGTGAAAAATGAATGCAAAAGGTTCACTAGTGAATGAAGGAGGCCTACCAGGGCAGACCTTTAAAGTGACTTGGCTAGTGTATCTAAACTCAAAAATTATTACATCAGAGATTCCCATGTCCCCTTGGACTTCAGGACTGCCTCATGAACAGACTTATGACTGTGCAATTATCTTTGTCAAGTCTCAGAGTAAACCGTAGCAGAACTGGGGTTAGAAGGTGGGCATGAACTGGCCTCTGGGATAAGGAGAAGCCAGTTGTGGTGGTTGATGGTGTCCACCTGAGTTCCACCTCATGGTGGATGGGGAGCAATGGACTCCTACTGCAATGGACTCACTACGGGCAAGTGATGTCATCCTGAGCTTGAGTGGCCATGCTGGAGTCCACAAGAGGGACATACTTTGGGAAACTCTCATAGCAAGAACTTCTAAGGACTTACTGGAAAAAAGAACCTGATTTCTGTACTAGACTGAAGTGGAGTGGAAGTTTTGTAGTCATATGGAAATCCACAAGCAAGCTAAGTTTCCTGAGGCACTGCTAAGTTGAAGACCTTGTGTCACTTGCTGGTAGAGACAAGTTTTGCTCTGCCGCGTCTTTAAGATATGTTTCCCTGGTGTCCTCACCTAGTGTCAATAGAGGGACTGTATTCATTTCAGTCAGGTCTTTATGGACCAGTCACTCTGTCCTATCAAAACCTGGTGTCCTAAATCAGCATGTTATGCTGAACAGCATAGTTATGCTTTTTCCTATACTGTCTCATTGCTCTTGCTGAAGCGTGAGACGTTTTTCATTACAACAGAGTCCCATAGTGTGTCAGGCTTTTATCCTGGGAAAAACACCTTAGGGTATTGCTATATCCAAACTAAAACCCACTTAGGAACAGACAAGGACACAGTGGGTTGTATATGCAGGTTACCCCTGAACTAAGACCAATTTTTAGTTTTGTAAGTTTTGAGAAACAGGTAAGCAGGGACAAGATGACAAATCAAAGCACTATGAAGTAAATTCCTGCACAGCTGTTTCTTTTTTGTAAGACCATCAAATTATTTTGACAATTCTTATTAATCTCCTCTTTGTTGCAATTTAAAATAAAATTTAGAACTGGAAGAGCCTATGCTTATGAGCCCACAAGGCTAGTGGATTTTGAATTCAAAAGGAGAATCTGGAACCCTTTGATGATACAAAGTGTTGTCACAGCATTGCCTAATTTCCTTCTTGGAACATGTGAGAATAACTATAGGGTGGTTGGAAGAAGACACAGGGAGGCTGGAAGCAGCCTTAAAAAACAAAAGCAAATGAAATGCGGCCACTTGGAAAGCTGCACTGTGCCCATGGGTGAGAGCAGGTTTCTGTATTAAATTGGCTTTTTTGCAGCCACCGTACTGCTGACTCCAACTGCAGCCCAGATGCAAATTGCTTATACTGTCCTGGCAGTATGGGATGATGTAAAGTACTGGTAAGCTGCTCTTCATCTTTACAAGACATAAGTAAGCTTCATGAGCTTCCACATACATCGCCAATAACTTTAATTTATTTGCGCGTGTGTGTGCAGCAATAAGATTACTTTATCAGAAGATCTTAAAAGTACTTCTGCAGTTGTTCCCCGGTTTGCTTCCTCCTCCTTATTAATGTTTCCGGAATTAATTTATCATTCCTGGCTTTGTTTAGAAGCACCAGGTTTTTGTATTATGATTTGCTGTTATCCTGATGTCCAGAATGCCTGGCACGGATGAGAGCTCTGCTGCAGCCAGCCCTGTTAATGCAGAGCCAGCTCTGAAAAACTTGGCAATGTTAGTCTTGGAGCCTGTCAGGCTGAATCACTCAGGAAAGTGTCTGAGGGGACCACATTAAGGTGGGCTTATTGCAGGCAAAATAATACAGTTGTCACAGTGAGTAGCACTCTTCTAGGGACATGGATGTGTGGCTGGAGTGCAGTTGTTTGGTTGCTGCTTTCCATCACAGAAATCTTCCTCTCACAGATGTGGTATTTGTTAGACCTGAAATTTGTATCTTGGTTTTCCAACTGCCTGGCATACAGCAAAGTCTGTCCTGTTTTGGAGGGGGAAAGGAACTTGAAAGATATAACATTTATTATTCTGCCAAAATATCAGTGACACTGGAATTCTTTAACTGAAGCAAGGCTTTCTAAGGGACAGAGAGGTGTTTTATATACAGACAATCTGTAGCACTATAGAAGCACCAGTGGCAGCTTCACATAGCCTAAGCATTTTGACTCTTGTAGAATGTAAATATAATTTGCATTTTAGAGTAAGCTTTGATGCTAATGGTTTTCTTTTTAGGAGACAGATAAACTACTGGGGGTAAAAAAAAAATCATATTTCTAATAGAAAGACAGACAAGACCCATAATTAATGTTGCACTAGCAGGCTTCCTCCATGGTTGGCTAATCACAGCTGAGTGTTAATAAGCATAGAGTTTTTTTAAATACTGTTGTAACATGTTAATTAAGATAATTCGTCTCCATGTGTCTCTTGAGTTACCAGATGGTGACTGCATTGGTGGAAGACTGCAATTAGAGTCTTTTCTTTCTTGCTTTTTCTTCCCCTGCCCTAAGGGGAAAAAAAAAAAGAAAAAAGAAAAAAAAATACATAGCAAAAAGCCCTGGCCTAGTTTTTGCTAGTTTTTGTTTCACTGTGCTGGGCTCAGGCTCGAAGGATGTGGTTTGGTGGTCAGCGCATAAGACAGCAAATGAAAAAAAAAAAAAATTCCTTTGATTAAATCCAGCTCGGGTCTGTGCAAGCTCTTCCTGCGGCCAGCAGGAAATTACACAGGGCAAACCCTGCCCACGCTGCTGTGCCTGGGCACTGAGGGATGTGAAATCACACAGGGCAAACCCTGCCCACGCTGCTGTGCCTGGGCACTGAGGGATGTGAAATCACACAGGGCAAACCCTGCCCA
>VZUI01047824.1:0-21155 GCA_013401135.1 Cettia cetti | reverse complement strand
CCTTTCCTTTCCTTTCCTTTCCTTTCCTTTCCTTTCCTTTCCTTTCCTTTCCTTTCCTTTCCTTTCCTTTCCTGCCATTGTTCCCCAGCTGTTCTGTTCTGTGGATGGTTTGGTCTCTTGCACTACAAAGGACAGAAGACAGGAGACTCATCTCTTCCAAACCCTGTCCTTCATTTCCTCTCAGTGCCCAAACAAGCTGGAGAAGCACTTCCAGCAGGGAACAGTGATGCATGGCTTGTCTTCTCTTCCAGAATCAAACACCAATCAAACTGGTGTTTTTATCTAAGTGTGGATTTCCAGATTATTTTTTTTTTTCACCTTAAAATGCTGTACTGTCCTGCCTCCCTAGCAGACAATCAGTGAATCATCATGGCTCTCCATCAGCTTTTCAATCACTCAAACAGATTGGTTTTCTTTGATTTGGAAGAGAGAGAGAAATAAAAAGTGTTTTAAATATATCATTCCATGTGCATTTGTGAAGAGGGATCTTCTTGTCAGGCATGCTAGGAGTGTGTGAGTGAAACAATTCCTCTTCCCAAAAACCCTGCTTTGGAGCACAGATTTGTTCATGCTTTCCCATCAGTTTACTGTGACTCTGTGGGGAGAATACGAGTGAGCAAAGGCTCACAGAAATTATTGTCAGGGTGCTGAGCCCTGGCACAGGCTGCCCAGAGAAGCTGTGGCTGTCCCATCCCTGTGTTCAGGACCTGGTTGGAGAGGGCTTGGAGAAACCTGGGATAGTGGAAGATGTCCCTGCTCATGGCAGGGGGTGGAATGAGCTGATCTTTAAGATCTCTCCAACCCAAAATATTCTATGATTCTCTGATTCTCTGATTCTCTTCAACTTTTTTTTTTTTTGTTTGTTTGTTTCTTTTTCCAACACAAAACGATATTTCTTCATAGCGGATCTTCATCTAACACTTTAATTTCTTCAGGAGTAACTGCAAATACTGAAATCTCAGGATTCCCCTTTAATTTTAACCTTAATTAATTCCAAGTCAAACCAGGAAAGCTCTGCTTCCAACTGCAGACTTTCAAAGGCACTGGGATGTCCTTGTCCACTTCTAGAATATCAGAACCTGTGTTTGGTCAGCAGAGGATGCTAATGGGTCATTTAGCTTCAAGCAGGATTCTCAGTCCCATTAAGAGCTTCAAAGACTGCACAGTTACCACTTCACATGGCTTTTCCATCATTCCCTCTGCAGAGAGATTTCCTTCTTTTCCTCTTTCCAGCATTACAAAGTCCGAGTCATTCTCCTTTTGCATTTGCATAGTCTCTTCTCCCTTCCCTTTTTCCTTGCTTTTAACCAACTAAACCATAAACAGACTGAGACTGATCAGAGGATAGGAAAGATCTGAAGAGAGTCTGAATCCTGAGATTTGCTTCACATTTTATGAGCTTGTCCTGGCTGGCAAGCCAGGGTAATGATTCCTGCTCTTTAAAGTATCTCCTAGCACATTTAGTATAACTGTCCTTCACAGCCATAAAACCCATGAAGGATTCTCCTGTCTATTCCTTGTTTGTTTTTTTTCTTTTTTTTGTATTTTACATTTCAATAAGGAAAATGTTGAATTATTTGAGTTGCTTTAGTCTCCAGCCAAAAATCTGTACATGCTGGTGTAGCAGTAAAAACAGCTTCTGATCCCTTCCTGGATATGCCATCTTCCCTACAGATCCTGAGGAAGAGTGGCAGGATCCCAGCACCCCAGGGTGTTGTTATTTAGTTAGAAAAATACTGATATATGAGCAAAAGCAGCATGTCCCTTCACTGGACAAGTGCAGACCCTGCTTCAGGAAGGGACTTGAACCTTCAGTGAAACTTGGCACAAAGATTGGATTGGATAGCCTTGGAGGTCCTTTCCAACCTTAATACTCTATGATTTTAGGATACCCCATGGAGCTCACCAAGCCTGTCCTGTGGAGAGGACCAGCCCGAATTTCTGTGAGCTCCTGGGACACTTTCCTGCCTTTATCAGAGGAGAAAGATGCTGGCACAAGAATGTGTTGAGCAGATTCTCTTCCCCAGACAGGATCTGCAGACTGTGGTATGGGTACCCTCTCTTGAATATTACATAAATATACACTAATAAACAACACAAATAATAATATTACATCTAACTAACTCTGCTACTTATCCCTAGCTTAGGTTTACAGAATCTGATTGCCAAACAGAGATTAAAAATGGTGTCTTTTGCCCCACTGTCATTCTTCAAGGAAATGGAGAGACAAAAATAAATACATCCCTTTTAATGAATTTTTAAGAACCACAGTGACCTCAGAAATGGAAACACTGAGCAGCAAAGAAATTCCAGAGTTTGTTTTTTTCATGTAAGCATATACAGGGAGCAATCTTTGCCCTCCCTCTAAAGTTGGATTTCTGCCTTATTCAGTAAGGGAATAAATATTCTATTCTATTCTATTCTATTCTATTCTATTCTATTCTATTCTATTCTATTCTATTCATTTCATTTCATTTCATTTCATTTCATTTCATTTCATTTCATTTCATTTCATTTCATTATACGTATTATAGTTATGAAATGATATGATATGATATGATATGATATGATATGATATGATATGATATGATATGATATTTACATCATACATATTTAGAAATTTTATTTATCTACTAAAGTTTTCTTAGGACATCTATCCAAAGCCATGTTTACATGAGACCACGCAAAGCTCTCACTTAATGTAAAGATCCTAATTTTTTCATGGGGTTTCCATGACAGCAGAATCATATAATTAATGCATTCCATCCCAAACATCAATTTAATGACTGGGTTATATCCATTTTAAGTGGAGGAAGTAGAGACAGGTTCCATGGGTGAAAGTACAGCTGATGTCAAGAGGGTTCCAGTTTTCCCAAGGAATAAAAAAATATAGAATAAAAAGCAAATGTGATTCATGATGCCACCCCTTGCATGGAAGTTAATCTACACCTACAAGGAAATGGAAAACAGTTTCCAAACCTGTACCAGGATTTCTCACAAGGACAAATTCCTTACTGCCCCGAGACAGACTCTATGAGGTTTCTGCCATAATTTTAGTGGTCTCAGAATAACAGAACCACAGCCACAGAAAAGCTGAAGGAAAATTTAAAAGAACCCAAAACAACCCACAAAAAGCCAAACCACCCATAAAATGAACCACTTATGTTACAGCATAATCCATCTGGGAGCTTTGCATTTTTGCAGCATTTCCCACACATCCGACTAACACGCAGTGGATTTCACTCATCTTTCCCCAGCTCTTTCTCCCCTCAGCTGCTGAGGATCCTTCCCTCACACTGTGCATAATTCCTATTCCCTATCTTCCCTGGGAGCTCTGAGGTGATGCAACCTCCTCTCAATTCCTGCAACTACATCCATGATTGCTCACAGGAGCAATTTTAAGATCATTTTTCCCAGAATCTTCCTTGGGAGTAAGATGTTTGCAGACAAGACAAACCCAAGATCATTGGCACAGTGGATGGATCAACAGCCGAAGGATATTTTTGGTACAAACTAAATTTGGAGGGTCTTCACCTCAACTTCAAAAAATATCCAGAAAATCTGAGGGAATAACTGTTTTGTTGCTTTTTTTCCAGAGACCTGGAGGTTTTGTCAAACACTCCTGGAGGTCACAAAAATCTATGGCTGCTTTCTCCATTTTTTTCCTGTTGTATTGCAAAACTCTGTCCACATACAGGAGCTTCTGGAATGTAACAAAACCTCCCAAAAATCCTGTTTCTCCCAGGGAAAGGTATCCTGGAACTCCACCTCGGAAAGCACTGACTCCCTTTAACTATCTGTTAAAATAAGTATCTAAATAGAGATAGAGAAATCAACACAACAAACAATTTCAGGCTGAATTTGGGAAAAGTTCAAAGCTATAAGATTATCTTCAGCTGGAAAATGTATGAGAAATAATTATAAGCCCACTATCTGATTTCATTTTAATTATCTTAGCTTATTCTAAACCTTGAATGTTATGCTGCAGCACTGCTCTGGTTTTACAGCTTTGTTCCAACCTGTTGTAAGTCCATTTCCCATAACACCTAGAATTTGTTGATTAAATTGGAGCTAATCTATTTTCATTGTACACATTTTCCCAAGATGAAAAGAACACAACATGGGACCAAAAAAATTCTAGTCCTGTAGCAAGATGTAATGGCTTTTTACAGTTATTTTTTTCTGGGCTCTCAGGGTTTTTTAGTAAAATAAGTAAAGATATATTTTAATCCTGACAGAGGCTCTTTAAGCACACATGTGAAATAGGAGTGAAAAGCAGGGAAGGAATGAACAAGGCTATTTAGGGACACAGTTGAGAAGCACTTTATATTGACAGGCAAACTGGATGTGACTGAGCCTGGAAGAAACCTTTTCCTCATTGTTTCAGAAAATTAAGCTCCAAGTCATATTTTACAGCCTAAAAGATATTTATTTCTTGGGGGTGAAAGATATTTGTTGAAAGATATTTTAATTATGTCATAACAGATAGTTAAGTAATTAAAACACATTAAAGCCCATTACAGCCCCAGGCCCAGAAAAGTTAGTTTCATCTTGGAAATTCCTAAGAAAACACATTCACAAAAGGGAAAAAAAAAATGTTTTCTTGCTAAGGATTCAAAAACTAGCTGAGGCCAAGCATAAATAATAGAAGAGGCTAAAGGAAACTGTTTTTCCTGTATTTATATTGAATGGAAAAAATCAATCAAACAAACAAAAAAGCACTTGATTCACATATAGAAAAGCAGCAGAGCTTCTCCACCCTTTGTGGATTGATTACATTATGGACTGAAGACAGGGATGTTGAGATTTCTCAGCTGCCTCCACAAAGGAGGTGAAAATCCCTAGAAACAGGAATTTTAGTTCAGGCAGGGATTTGTACTAAACAGCTGCTCTATTCTGGGAACATCAGAGCATATGACACCACTTCAGAGCAGAGTTACACCCTACAACTTCATGGCTGGGGAGTTTTCTAGGTCTTCTGGAGGACAAAATTGGGCAGTTTGCTTTCATTAGAAATTAATTAAATTAATCTCTCCAGTATACTACCTTTATTCCCTCACTCCCAGGTCTCAGCTCTGGCACTGGGGTAAGGATGATGACAGTAACCAAAGAGCTTTGCCCAGGAGGGTTAACCCAAGACCACCTGACTGTCTCTCTCTCCTGCAATGTTAAGTAATATAAACATTGGTAGAAAAATGGGATTGTTAAGGTTGGAAAAGACCTCTAAGATCACCAAGTACAACCTTCAGCCCACTAAGCACCACCATGTTAAGCATTAAATCATGACCCCAAGTTTCACATCCGCAGGGTTTTAAACACTTCCAGGAACGCTCACTCCACCTGGGCAGCCTCTTCCAATCTTCCAAAGTTTGGGAGAGAGGACTATTAACAGGTCTGGAAATACCCTGAGCTTTTCAGTATCTGTCTCCTAGTGAAAAAGGACCATTTTTACATTATCCTTTCTTAGGTTACTATGGTAAGCAAGCAAAAATCTACCCATGTACTCCATGCCAACAATCCAATCAGACAATCCATTTTACTTACAGAAATTCTTACCCATATTTCAAACACAATTTTAAAATAAAGAACAAATCATGAAGCCCTTCTGAAAGTACAATTCCACTACTCCAGCAAAGAAATTGTTGCAGAGTAATCTGCTCTGGAAATTTATTTCCTGCAAACCCATTCAGCAGATAAAAACCAAAAATTATTAAATTTAGCAACCACACACAATAACAGCCCCAGTTATCAGGTCAGGTCCTTTTAAGGGCCTCTGTTGGGCAATGAAAACCCACCCTGATTAATTTTCAAGTGCTGCTTCCTTTATTGTAAGATTAACAAATCTGTTTAACATAAAATGGTTCATTTTATATGCAAATCTCTGTAGAGAGTTTTGTGACATTAAAGAGGTTCATACAATTTTGTTCACCCTGACCTCAGAGGTCATTTGGAATTTCATGAAAGCATTTGTCTATGCTCTTAATATGCATTTTGAAAGCTAATTTGAGGTCTGCTGGATTGAGAACCCAGGTTCTTAATTACGTTTGGACGTGTTTATACAGAGATGATATTATGAATCTGACACTGCTGTCATTCCAGTGGACAATAGCAGAAACTCTGCTGAAGGCTGGGGTGTTGTCATAGGAGAGGAAAAGAAAATATTGGAGCAACACAGCAGAAAGTCAGACTTTGTAGATGGTTGGTTATCTCCAAGAATTATGTAAATATACAGAGGGGAAAAAATCCCCTTAAACTTGCAAAGTACTATTATTATTATTATTAATATTAATATTATTTCATATTCCATTTGCATTGATAACATCCCTTAGCTAAGCCATACACAATCAGCTCTGATAAGAGAGTAAACACTGGATTATTGCAGTGGGTGGAAGGAACATGACCTTTAACGTGTGTACAAATTAAAATGCACTGACCAAATTTGGTGACCTTTATGGTATGGCTTCCTTATAGAGCTACAATGAATTTTCTATCAAATATCACTGCTTCTGCAGGCAGGCTAGAAAAGGCCAGGAATATTATTAAGCACTTACAGTGTTTTTAAATTAGAACAAAGTAGACAAGTTACATATGAATAAAACACAGAAGATTTGAGGTGACCAGGGAAAGGCCAGCCCACAGCAGCAAGGAAATAGTTCACTTGATTTTGCTGTATTGTTTTTAGGCATTCACTCCCATGTCATTTGGATGGGGCCCTCAGCAACTTGGTCTAGTGGAAATTGTCCCTGCCCATGGCTGAGGGGATGAACTGGGTGATTTTTAAGGTCCCTTCCAACACAAACTGTTCCATGATTCTACATGTTTCTATGACATGTCCCAGGCAAAGCTGAGTGCCATCGACAGGTGTGATCCCTCAGCATATCCTACTGCAAGACTGTGTTTTCTGCCACTTAGTTAGCAAGGGACAACCATCCAGGATTGGGTTTTCCATGCCTGGAATCTACCCCAAGCTATTTCTTTTGAACGAAAATATGCCAGCTAAATCAAGGGAGAAAACTACTAAAAAATTTCCAAGTATCCCATTCTGAAAAGGATAATGGAAACACTTCCTCTAGTCCCTCCCTCCTTTGAGGGAAATTCACAGAATCATTAAGGTTGGAAAAGACCTCCAAGACCAACCTTTGGCCCATCACCACCTTTCCCACCCAGCCATATGAAGGAATGCCTCACCTATTTGTTTTTTGAACACTTACAGGGATGTTGAGTCTACCCTGTCCCTGGGCAGCCTGTTCCAATGCTTGACCACTCTTTCAGTGAAGACATTTTCCCTGATATCCAACCTGAACCTCCCCTGGTGCCACTTGAAGCCATTTTCTCTCATCCGGTGTAAGAAAGAATAGGGAGAAAGGGGACTGTCCCTTTGATGAGAGTGCTAATTTTAGTGTTTCTGGGAAGTTTGGCATCTCTCAAACCTTGTTCATGTACACTCTTGACTAGTTAAAAATTTGAGATCATTTTCACCATCTGCCACATCTATCAGGATGAGAATGGCAGCACAGTGCTTTCTGTGCTGGTTTGCCTAAAAGCTGACAGGGGCTGATGTTGAGCCTGTACACACAGATTTAATTGCTGCATTTTCTACCTTCTGAATGCTTGAATTAGCAATCTTAATATTCCCCTAATACACTTGTTTTTCTAATGGCTGAGACATCATTTGTAATAACACATGATAATGGCTTACATTTCTAGCACGCCTTTCAAGGCAGCAAAACTCCAACGTGATTTACAAATTCACTATAAAGAGGATTATCTTTTTAACCAGCTCTGGAATGAAGCCACCTACCTCTGGCAGCTGTTTGAGTTCTACACAGCAGAGCCAGCCAGCAATTTAAAGCAGGTAATGACTGGTGTGTGTACCTGAAACACCAGAGACCGCATTTCCCAAATCAGAATTCACCCAATGCAGCAAAACAAACACTTGCACTTTTGTAGAAACCACCTTGAGATGCTTAAAAGCCCCACACAGGCAGATTCAGAGAGAATTGAACTCCCCCAACAATTCAAACCCAGAAACACTGTGAGGGAGCAGAGCAGAGGGAATGATTTGACCATATTAAAGCTGTGCAGTGCTCGAAGAAAACCTTCCTGCTGAGCTATGTTGATTAGTTAGATTATATTATTTTATGAATGGGACTACTTGGAAGGATTGGAAATGACAGATTTTGGCTCATTGTGCTGCCAATCTCAGCATTTTGAGCCCATCCAGCCTTCGACGACCTCACTTATCAGGTCTGTACATCATCACTTTCTCTTTCAGGGCAGAAATTCTTAATTCTGGAACCAGCTCAATCTCTGGTCCCAAAAATACTTGAGCCCCTCCAGACTGGCTCCTTTTGCCAGAAACAACCAGGTCAAACTTTGCAGAATCTTAAAAGTATCAGAGCCAAAAAAAGCATTTAGTCTGGCTTAATTCCAATGTATTCTGATGAGACTCTGGTTAAAATCATTTTAAGAATTTCTCCTCACTACTCTGTATATAGGTGGAAAAAGAAAAGAGACGAAAATTCTAATAAAGATAAAATGCTTTACAAAGGAGTGCAACATCAGCCATGAAAGATCTTCTGAACATCCTCAAACAAATGTGAACATCAAATAAAGAAAACAAAGGCACTTGCAGGGGTAATAAAAAAAGGAATCACAGAACCATTTGGGTTGAGAAAGACCTCTATGACCATCAAGTCCAACCATTAACCCATCACTGCCAAGGCCACCACTAAGCCATGTCCCATTTACACCTTTTAAATCCTATGGTGACTCCAACACTTCAGTGGGAATCCTTTTCCAGGGCTTGACAACCCTTTTAGTGCAGAATTTTTACCTAATATCCAACCTAAAGATCCTCTGGTGCAGTTTGAGGCCATTTCCTCCTGTTGTACAGTAACATTGCTCATTCTGGGACTGAAAGAAAGGTTTTCTGTCTTCAAGGCACCGTGTTCTTAAACCTAAACTTGCCTTCAAATCTCACCAGTAAAAAAGATAAATTATCCTCAGTGCAAGTCTTCAGGCACCAAACACCAATCTGAAGGTCTGAGCTGGTCTGACCCTACCACCAGAAGGTATCTTTGTACCTCAATATAAATCAGCACATTACAGGAACTGATACACAAAAAGCTCCCCCCAGCCATAGGAATAGCAAGTAAAATCAAATTTTGGAAGGGGTTCTGAGAAGTACCATGCCATTAATGCCTCAGAATGTCAGTATTAGGAGCTGAAGAATCTCCAGAGAAAAAATGTCACAGAACCATAATAGGCAGTGTTTAGTGTCTGTGTTTTCATTAAATATATTGATATGATTGGGATTTTTTTTTTCATTGATTTAATATAGAACATTACTTCCTACAAGCTTTGCTCACCACTACCACTAACATCACTGCTATCTTTACTACTACTAAAATATTCCCATCATTAGCATGTCAAACAGTGGCTGACAGGCACAAACTACCTTGCATTATTTTGAAACATCATAGAACAGAGCTGAACTTCTGCTGCACGGATTTTTAAATAGACCTCTAAATGCAAATTGTTTTGATTTTTCCTGGCACCAAACCACGTAGAAAATATTTACAGGCATCCACCATGCCCCTGCTGCTCCTTTGCACCCTGCAGGATACTTGGGAGCAGAGAACTAAGGAAGAGAGAAAAAATTACATGGAGACCAGGCGTGAAAATCTTCCTTTTGAAAAGTGACAAGCTGTCTGCTAGGAGCTCAAGGAATGCAAACCTCACACTTTGCCTAATACAAACTAAAATCTATTTTATTGCTTCTTAAACCCATGTATACTTTTACAAGTGTGAGTCTTCACCTGTTCAAAGTAGAGCTGAGACATAAAAGCTGAGAATCTTAAATAATTGCAAAATGACAAATGGATATTTCCATTTTACTACTTACTTATATGTCTGTCACAAAAAAGAAGTGGATAAAGTCACATCTAGGGCAGCACCAGTGAAACTAAGCAGAAATAGAGCCTCCATATCATTTTATTGGGTGGCACAGAATTAAATTTGAGGCAGCTTGATTTTCTTTAGAAGCCACAGAGAACTGGTTAGGCTGTCAAAATATCTGATCTAAGCCTTTGTTTAAACCCAAACAACTTCTTCAGGGTTTGAAGAGTATTTTGACTCTCTATTGTTTTTCATTTTAATTTTTCTGGTGAATTAAATGCACAAATGGCAGGAGGTATACTGAGTTGATACGGAACCTCTGACTCCAGGGGAAAGCCCCAAGTATTGGAAAATCTTGTGTGAGACAGTATTCTCCTGAGGTTTGCAGCTCAGGTTAACAGGTGGAGATCCAGGGAAAGTCAAAGAGCAGAGTTCATGACTTGTAAGAAGAACATTTAAACATAAATACAAAAAAGAAATCTGAAAATGGCAGGCAATGAGGAGAACTGTGCAGGCAGATATAGCACTATCCCTCGTTTTCTCATGAAATTGTTATGTGGCCATTTATAAGCCATTTAACTTCTTCATTCCTCATTTTCCATGTTATGACATCAGGGATGTGAGTTCATTAAATGAATAGAGAAAAAATAGTGACATCTGTGATGATGGAGCCATTATTTGCCAAGATCAACACAAACACCAATTTTTAAAAATATCCAGTTTTTATAGGGATGGCATTTTCTTCAGTTTTGTTTTAGGTAAACTGTTTGAGCCATTTCTAACTTAAAACCTTTAAAATCTTATGGGATGAAAACATTTCTCTTTAATCATGTAGTCACACAATAGAGTTATGGATATGACAATGGAACTCACATTACAGAGGAATAAGTTTTTGTCCCTTCCTTTATCTCTCAAACAACCATTCTAAGCTCATGGCAGCATCTTTAAATACCTCCTAAAGTGGAGTTTGGTGTGATCTAAACTAAGGGGGACAATGACTATGAAAGCTGAGAATGACCAGAGGTAAACACATTTCACTGTTCCTCAGTCACTTGCAGTGAGACAGCATTGAGAGCACCCTGAATTATTCACTGCCATCAAAGCTGAGAGTTTCCTGAGTCTATGTCAAAATCACTGCGTAACTGCAAATTGTAATGGGTTCTGAATGAAAGAGATGATTGTAACAAACAATGGAATATCAGCATTGCTTCACAAACGGCCTTGGAGCCTGACCTTGCTGGTCAGAATCACAGCTGCCGTGTCTAGGCTGAGTCTTGTCAGCTCTGCCAGCACAAAGGGCTCCTTACGTGAAGAGTGTAGGAATAACTCGACTGTGATAGACAACATAATAGAGCTCTGGGAATGTCACAAAGCAGAGTGCCAACTGTCTGTCCTACAGAGCATATCAATCCCTCACAGCAACAAGAGGATAGGCTGGAAAAGAAAGAATTAAATTAAATCATTGGTCTATAAGGATGGAAGTGAAAACAGTCTTCATGTTTGAGTTTTATCTCATGGCAAGGATGGAAAGGGGCAGAAAGGAATGAAATGTATTAAATCCAACATATCTTTGTGTTAATGGTTTCTGTCATGGTGCCAGTTTGGAGCCAGATTCACATTAGAAAGCTCATCTACTCCATCCAGTTATGCTGTGTAAAGGAAGAAACAACCTGTAAACATTTCCTCCAATTAACAAAACAGCAGAGAGATGGGATCCTCCAGAATGGTAGAGCCTGGGGCATGCAGCCAAAAGGCAACATGTCACTCAACCATAACTAGCTTTTAGCCAAGAAAAAGAAATTTAACTTACACACCATCTAAATAAAGTAGTCTTAGAGGTGAATATAGACAACAAATTAATAAACTACCAACTAAGTTAAGTTTAAAAGGGCTTTATGTAGTTCAGTTTTTCTTAAAATGTGGTGAGTGGTTCTCCTACACTGCTGAGAAGATGAGGACACTAATCACTTTTTAGGATAAAGTTGATCTGAAAATCCTCCCAAATGTATCAACAAATTCTCCCAAAGTCCTGAAAACTGGACTGAATGATGGTTTGAAACCCTGAGAAAGTTTCTAAAGTAGTTCTGAGCACTTCCAGCTAAACTGAAACCTCCATGGGAGATTATGCCCTGGTGCTATTTGGAGAACAACTCAAAGACAGGCACCTCCAGGGAGGCCCCGCTTACGGAATTTTTTTGAGGTCGACATTGAAGAAACCAGATATTTTTGAAGTGTCTGGAGAAGTGAAGGGAACCTCTGAACTTGTGAAGTCTCCCAGCTTTTTTTACATGAAGCTGATCAAAGCTTTTAACTCTCCATCCCTTTTCTCCTGGCATCTATGACAAGAGCTTAAATAGTTGAGCTCCACGTGGGGAAAAACCCATATAGATATCTGCATGGATGTGTGTATATTTTCCCCTCACTGCTTGTCAGAGCCTCTGTACTTAACATATTAATTTACCAAGTTTAACTTTTTAATGCTAGCTCCTTTAAATCATTAGAGATCCTTTTCTCATTATAATCCTCTTATTTGGTAATCAGTCTGAGCCTGTCTGTATTTTTAAAGAATATTTTAAAGTTTCTGGTGAAGATCAAGGAAAGTTTTCTTTTGCTCTACTTCACAAACTCCAACTTATTATTAGTAAGTGGTTCAGTGCAACACTTAGACCGCAATTGGTTTTTTGCACTTCTATCTCATCCTTTATACAACTGTATTATCATAGAATTATTTAGGCTGAAAAAACCCTCAAAGATCATTGAGTTACAACCATTATGAATAGAAGTGTTACTTTTAAATGCATTATGGCTGTTGAAAGCTGACCAGAGGAGTGATGGAAGAATGGAAATGGAAATGGCAAAGATAGTGGTAATAGCTTCAGTAATGTGCTTCAACTGGAGGAGCCACCAACAGACTCTTTTCCTTCATGAGTCATTCCTAAAATTGGTCATAATGCATCTCTTAATGCTCTTAATTATTTGTTGTGCAGGACAGTCTTTGCACAAGAGGTCTGAGAAGATGAACTAATCTCAAGGCACCAGGCAGATATTACACCATGAGCAACAACCCCCCAGCCACCTCTGACTCAAGTTTCTATTTCTAAAGACAAATAAATCCACCCCTCACCATTACCACCCTTCCTGCTGTTCACTAGATGTGCTTTAACAGCCAGAGAAATTATGAATTCATAACTACATCATATCCCAGTTCAAACATATCAAAGAAATTCCTCATAATCCCTTTGGATCTCAGCAATGGGGCATGGCAAAACTCACTGAAACAGAGGGCCACAGCAGAATTTTCAGAAGTTTAAAAGCTCCCCTACATCCTCTGTGAGCTTTCAAACTGTATTTAAGATAGAATTTCATTTATCCACTTCAAGCAAAAGCAGTAGACAGCAAACTGTTTGTGCTTCTCCCTCAAATTTAATGTTGACAGGGGGAGGGGGAAAAATAAGAAAAGCAGTCGGTGTAAGGGCAGACTCACATCAACTAATCCCTGCAACCAATTAATTAAACAATTATATTAGCCAAGCCTTTGCTTCTGACATGGCACAGCTGACATTAATTGGGCCACAATCAAGATAGTAATTCAGGTTAATTGGATTTCCACTGTCAGCAGCTATCAGCTTGTTTCAATATGCTGCTGTCATTTAAGAATAATTAATCATGGATGACTTTATTGGATGGCACTGGTTGACAGCTGATGGTGTGGTGATGCTTGAAGAAGTTGGTGATTGCTGTAGGCCTGGGGAAAGGGAAATCTGGTTTCCTTTCGAGAGATTATTGCACTTCCACTGCATGTTGAGACCCAAAATGTGCTGCATGAAGAGTTGAGCTGGTGATAAAAAGAGGAGGATGGAGAAAGTGTGACCCCTTCCCATGGAAACAGCTCAGCAAAAGGTCAGGGGGATGTCCAAGTTCCACCACCTTCAGGAACTCGGGTATTGTTTGGCTCTTGCTGCAGCAGCACAGCATTCAATAAAGCACCATTCACCTGCTGCAGGAGCAGAAATGCCAGCCTTCACCTGGTGTTGCTTTTCTCCATTCATAACAGGCCATTACTCTGGGTAACACTGGATAATATGATTTATTTAATCCGTTGTCAGAATGTCTGCAAAAATGTCAAGGAACTGAAGGAGCCAAGTCTTTATTTATTAATAACTTGAAGCAAAAGGAAAAAAAAAAAAAAAGGTGATGAAATTGTTGTGAGGAAGTGGTGGTGGGGGGGGAAAAGCTAGACATTAAAGTGTAAGCTGAAAATAGTTTAGAGTGTTCCGTGAGGAGTAATAGGAATACATTATGCCTCTGAAGGAAAAAAAAAAAAAAAAGCAATTTAAACTTGAGGCAAGAAAAAGCTTTAGCACCAAGTTCTATTAGACTACATAATTATTCCCCAAAGGGGAAAATATACATATATATTTAAAATTAAAGTACAATTTTAGGTTATTCATGACAGAGTGATAAAAATCATACCAGAAGTGGCAACACTACTTTGACAGCTGGACGGAGAAAATTTTCCATCAGAAATATCACAAATTTATTGTGTAACTGCCAGAAACAAGGTCAGGATGGATGGAGTACACAGAATGAAATTTCTACAGGAAAATTTGACACCATGGTTGGTGAATTTGGCTCCCTCCTTTTTAGCAAAATACTGGACAAAATATGATCATGCACACTGCTCAGCAGAGCACAAATTCCCACTCTGGAGATATTTTCTTGCTGTCAGTTGGAGAAGTCTGATGAGCAGAAGCACCCATTTACCAAAGGTGGGCAGAGGAAGCCAATTATTGTGACTTCTCTTCAGAATGGGTCTGGCAGAGCAGTAGGTACAAGAGAGCAGCACACAGGAGGTTTTTTACCTTCTGGGGGTTTCAATTCAGTGAAATTCTCCAGCATGTTACCTTCTGTAATAGCCAAGACCTCATTGCATCCTTTACCTTATTTTCTTGAGAAATTCCTGAGCTTACAACACATTTCTCTGTTAGGATGCAAATGAGCAGTCTGTTGGAAGCTAGGAAAAAAAAAAAATCCTTGCTGAAATCCAACCTAGCCTGAACAATAGGAAAAGCCGTCTAAATTTTTTGGGTTTTTTGTGTTTCACATGACCAGCTTATCAAGGGAGATGATTCTGCCCCTTGTGAAATCCCGCCTGAAACATTGTCCAGCTCTGGACTCCTCAACACAAGAAATATTTGAACTTCTTGGAGCAAGCCCAGAGGAGACCACGAGGATTCTCTGAGGACTGGAGCACCTCTGCTAAGAAGACAGGTTGAGAGAATTGGGGTTATTCATCTAGGAGGAGAGAATGCTTTAGGGAAACCTCATTCCTGTCCATTAAGAGGACTTTAAAAAGGAGAGAGAGGGACTTTTGAAATGGACAGGTAGATTAGACAAGGGGGATGTTGCTGTTAGACACAAAAATTAAGAGCTTGACTCCAGGTAGAAGAAAGATCAGAAAGGCTTTATTTACAATTTCACACAGTCTTTTTATAACATGCTGTGCTAAGGAACCATATGATTGGTCTGTAAAGACAACACTTTTCTTTGTTGGTTAAATAATGAAACAACACCTGTGAGAAAGTTGTTATGTTTGTCTTTAAAACAAGAAAATTTTCCCAAAAGAAGAAAAAAAATCAGCAGCTAACAGGCTGAAAACTTCACAGACTCAAAAATGAGACTTACAGGGGATTATTTTTAACTGAAAGAGGAGATATTTATATTAGATGTTAAGAAGAAATTCTTTACAGTGAGAGTGGTGAAGCCCTGGCACAGGTTGCCCAGAGAAGCTGTGGATGCCCCTTCCTTGGAAGTGTCCAAAGCCAGGTTGGATGGGGGTTGGAGCAATCTGGGATAGTGGAAGGAGTGATTTGGAATGTCAATGAAATGCTTTGCTTTGTTCACTCTTGATGTGTTTGTTGTTTTCTAACCCATAATCCCACTAAATTTTATCAAAATGCCTTATTAAATTGTGGGTGCAAATTACTTCTCTAATTGGGGAGTTCCTGAATAGATAGCCCAAAATGTTGTTCTGCAAGTGAATGTTCTCCAAGCAGTTGATGTTTATCAGATTATCTGTGGGATCATTGCTAGCAGATACAAATTGAATCTGAAGCTACATGATTTTTAAATCTTTTTTGTCCTTCTACATATATCCATTTAATGCAGGATTGATGTGCTCTGTCAGTACCCTGTAACTTGCAGGAAAGCAGGTATTCTGTTTGTCACTTCTTTTCCTGCTCCCAAGGGCTCCAAAACTTCTTTGCCAAATTCAATCACATCTGAGAGAGGAACAGAAGCATCCAAAGTACTTCTGTTTTCAGGATATTTGATGCCTTGTAGAGAAGACATCTCCTTTGGTTAGGCAGACGCTAATTGCTTAAGCAGCAAATAATTCGGTTTTGGGAAGCACCATGTTCATACAGTTTATCTATAGTGGAGTGTGAAGAGAAGAAACACAAGAAAAAGAGAAAATTAGGGTGGCAATGGCCACAGTTGACAGCAAATGAGGCATTATTAATTCTGTTCTTTGGAGAAAAACTTGGGTTTCAGTCCTAGAGTTTCAGGAAGCGCTTCTGGGACACAGTGAAATGCAATGTCCTGTTTCCACGACAGCTGCACTCTGTGGATCCCTCTGTGGACCCTGTTGATGACCATGGCAATATTTGTACTGGTGGTCCTAGTGGGTCCTTCCCAAACCAGGATTTTCTCTGTCTGTGATTCTATTTAAGGAAGAACCCATCATAGGAAAATACATGATGGGATAATAATTACTTTTTTTTTTTTTTTTTCTGTTCTTTTCTCTTTATAAGGCAAAGTTCCCTTTTGGATCTGGTCTCAGATAGTTTCTCCAGACAAGAAAAACATCACAAAGCAGGAAACAGCAGCCATGTCCCTTAAGCAAGCAGATAAATTGCTAATGAGATCAAGAACCAACCCTGCTCCCAGCCTTTCAGCAGTAAGGCCAAAGGCTGAGCTGATTATGAACTTAGCCTATGCTCACATCTCCAGATTTAATAAAAAAATGAACCATGGTGGAAGCAAAGGTTGCCTTCACAGACAAACAAAGGTTGCCTGCAGGTTTTGCTGTAGAACAAGAGATTTTCTGCTTTTTAGTCTTGGCCCACCCTCCTTCAGGAGCTCTCCAGTTACTAAAAGCATTTGAATAACAGGAGGAAACACCTGAGCAAGCAGGTGAGCTAAACTGCACCAGTGCTGTGAACCATGGGGGTCTGCCCCAGCAGTGCCAGAGCAAAGCTGGTGCTGAGTGGACACGAAGGATGTCAGGGGAGCTGAAAATTTGGGACTCCTGTTGCCTTTCAGCTGTTGACTAGCACCTGATATCTCATCCTGCAAGGAATTTGTAGGCCATGACAATATTGCCAAGTGCTGTCATCTCTACAAGCTGTCACTGCTGCCAAGGGTTGGAGAAAGGAATAGCCAGAATTTTTGAAGCTGTTGCTTCCATATCATTCTGGGCATTAAGCTCTTAACCTTGTTTCTTGCCAATTTTTTCTTTTTCTTCTTTTTTTTTTTTTTTTTCCTTTTCCCCTTTTTTTTTTTTTTTTTTCCCCTCAGTGATTTCATGCAACGATCCTGGAACTATTTTCATTTTAGTTTTTTGGTGATTTTTTTTTTTAAACAGGGCTCAGACAACAATCCAGATGGCAGGCAGGTGAATGTAGTGTTGTTATTTTTTCATCTTGGAAAGACACTAAGATGATGTTTCCAAGAAAGAAAAAAATACCTATGTCTTTTTTGCTCCACCTGTTCAATGGAACAGAAATTATATCAAAAGATTTTTGGGGAAAATTATTGATTATTTGTTTGTTTCACATAGCTAAACATCATATTGGAATATTTTGGGGTTTTGATAACTGTGTGCACTTGTAGCTCAATCCCTCAGAGCACATTGCCATTAATAACAAATCACAAAGACCTCAAAGCTTTTAGGTCTAAAAACTGCAGAAAAAGCCAAGGTGTTCCTCCTTGGGTGCTCACATAGAAATACCATTTGATTTAGCTTATACTTTAGAAAAAAAGTGATTTTACCTCTCAAGTTTACAGATCCCTAACACCTGGGCGTTAATGAAAAGATAAAAACAGGTCCATCCTTTTAAACCTCCTGTTGGAACAGCAGCTTAGGAGGAGAGGTGGGTGGGGATCTTGTATCTAGAGTTTTAAGAATTACTCAAATTCACTGGCCTAGTTTGTAAAATCCTGCAACTGGAGCCTTTTTGGATGCATTAGCCTATGGCACTGAAAGCAGTGGAATTGAAATAATTACCATCTCTCTGTAATTAGTTCTGTTAATCTCATTAGCTGGGCTCAGGTGTTGATCTGTTGATTGTCAACTTGTAACTGCCATGAATCAATAAAGGACTGTGTGGGTGTGGTGGTGAGAGAGAAGTGAGAAATTGTGTGGTTTTTAAAGGAGGTATCTCTTTTGCTTAGACCACCTCATTTTATTATTTGCGTCTCCATGAAGTGGATGATTAATTTTTTTTATTATTATTGTTATTATTATTTAAGAGCACAGAAGTTCTGAGTAAGCAGGCTCCAAAAGTCTAAATATTTCAGAAGAAAAACCCCACAATATAGGCAAGAGCATTTTCACTTATCCCCATCTCTTGTGACACCTTGGGGTGGCATTGCAAGAAAATAACACATCAAAGGAGAGCTGTTCTGAGCCCATGGCCTGTTCAAAACTTCATCTTCACCAGGACAGTCAATGGAGATGCTCTTCTTGACCAGATTTTTCCTGTTAAGAAACTGGCTTGGTCTTTTGTAGAATCATAGAAAATTAAGGCTGGAAAAAAACCCTCTCAGATCATGAAGTCCAACCTTTGACCCAAAACCACAACACCCACCAAATCATGTCAAGAAGTGAGACATGGACTCGTTTTTTTTGAATACTTCCAGGGATGATGACTTTGCCACTCTAAGGAGCCTATTTCAATTCTTGACCACTCTTTCTGTGAAGAAGTTTTTCCCGATATCAAATTTGAACTCCCTTGATGCAACTTGAGGCCTTTCCCCCCTTTTTTTCTGTTTGTGTCCAGCTGTTCCCCAGCAGCTCAGCTGAGATAATCTGAGATTCAACAGCTGTGAGACATTTCTGAATTCTGAACTGCTTCTCAATGGGTGACAGAGATTCATGCAAATAAAGGGACATGTCTGAGGTCTCACAGCAGAGCCAACACATTGTGTGTGATGTGTGTACAGACATTTCTGCTATGGAGATTTACAGCTCTGCACCTTGGCAGATGCTGAGCCCTTTCTTTGAAAGGTGAGGAAGAAGCCCATCAGGAGAGGAGGGCCGTGGATTTAATCTCTACCTTGCAGTGAGCTGGGAGCACATTTTGAGATGTTCACCCCCTCAGCTGTCCCAGAAAGCCAAACAAACCATGTCTGATGTTTAGTACTTTCTTATTTAACAAGGCTCAAACAGGTGAGAGGGGTGGAGAGGACATCAATAAGAACTCTTCATCAAAGACACTGTTTTTTATTAAACAATTATTAAACAAATAAAAATTTCAGGATAGTTCCTCAGCCACTATTGCAGAATAATTCACATTTCTGAAATTCATTGCTACTGAGTAAAGCCCAGGAGCAGACACAGAACTGGGGATTTGTTATAACTATCAAATAAAACAGAGAAAATGAAGTAACTCCTTAAGCACTTGCCTGTTGATAAGAGAAGGTTAAAAAAATTAAAACCAGAATCCATGTTGGGAATCAAAATATCAGTTTGTGAGGAATATGATTAAGGTTGCAAAGAGTCACTATTAATGCATAAAAACGGCAGCTGCTACTTCTTATATCGGGCTACTGTAGCCACAGCAAAATGACTTGGTTGCACCTGATTACGAGGGATATAGATGAATTACTTACTGGGTTGGAAATCTGTAGGCACCCAGGGATGAGTGATCATGATTTGATTACATGCAAGACGAAAACCAGAATCAATTCTCAATCAGTAACATCTTATGTATATAATTGGTGCCTCTAAAGGGCACATCTCCCGAAACTGAGAAAGTTCTGAGAAAAAAAAATCACAGCAGAAATCATGTAAATGGGAAAATAAGAAAGAAAATTGAGTGTGCTCAAAAGAACAGCCCATTAACTGGTGAGGATGCCTTGACCTCACAATTAAAAAATGGAGAGTTTTAGCTAAAACCTCATCCTGATTCAGTGATAAATTTTGGGCAGCAATTAGAAGTTGAAGGATTTGTCCTGTGAGTGGGGGAGGAATCTTCTCTACAATCCTCTAGTTCTACTTCCAGACTGGAGATGTGCCTGCATTGGTGACAACAGCTCTTGGAACTGGATGATCTTTAAGGTCCATTCCAACCCAAACCATTCTGTGATTCTTTAATTCTCCTAAAGTGATACCACAAATGGTATATCTGTAGTCTGGAATCCCTGTGAGGGATACCCAAACCCCACCTTAATCTGATATCCCCAGGTCTCAGAGATGACAGATTCTGACAGAGATCGGTTAAGTACATCTCATTTTCTCAAGATATGGAGCTTAAAAATATAAATGTAATATAAACAGACAGGTTGTAAGGTCAGCAACACATTACAAAGGGAAGCTAAAAGTACCAGCAGAAACAACTCCTGTCCTGGCTAAAGAAAAAGGTTTTGGGGATTTGGAGCAGAGTGAAAGCAAAGAAAGACCAGACCAGTGAGACAAGTAACTAAAATGAACTGTTTGACCCAAAAGAATGCAACAACAAAAGAATGCAACAACACAGTACTCAACTGAGAGTGAATTAAAGTGTGAGGCTGGAGAAGTACTAGACAATAAATAATATATATTTTTTATTTATATATATATATATATAATTTTTAAAAAACATTAATTATTGTGATTAATTGCATTGCATTCTGAAATTTAAAAAAAAATTGATTGCTGGAGGTGATTAACAATCCAATTGTCAAGTATGAGGTCCTTGACTTCCACAGTTCAGAACACTCTGATGGAAAATGCAGCACTGAGAAATTTCCATAGATTCATAGAATTATGGGTTCATATGGATTCATATTCATAGGGTTAGAAGAGTCCTTAAGGGTCATCTTGTTCCAACCCCATCTTATTTAATGGGCAGGGGCACCATGAAAACATTTCCATTTCAAATAAAGATGAGCATATTATCAGTACAGACATTACTAAAGAGGAAGGGAAGGGAAGGGAAGGGAAGGGAAGGGAAGGGAAGGGAAGGGAAGGGAAGGGAAGGGAAGGGAAGGGA